>JABJVR010029157.1:14235-35423 GCA_025773905.1 Chitala chitala
TCAGCAGCCCCTACATAATTAAAAGGTGCATGCCCCCGTTTTTGTCTTTTTTCATTAACGCTCATTCACACCCCCCCCCCCCCCCACACACACACACACACAAAAAAGAGATTAGTAAAGTAACCAGTTTAATTAAATGCCATTCCTTTTACATGTTTGAGGATTTTAACAGAACGCATGACACTGCACTGACTGGAAGTGGAATAAACACATTCCCTATATGGTTTTGGTGCCTCATTTAATAACTGTAATCTGTCCATAGGTTACAATGTAACCGTGCTGGTGAGAGACCGTTCCAGGTTGCCCCCAGACCACAATGCCTCCAAAGTGGTAGTGGGTGATGTTCTCAACAAGGCAGATGTCAAGAAGGCTATGGAGGGGCAAGACGCTGCAATTATTATCCTGGGGACCAGAAACGACCTTAGTAAGTGTTATACACATTCCTGTTGGGGAGTATTTTAACAGTATGTACGGTTTTAAGAATTGCTGCATGCTCCAAAATTGTCTAAAAATTGATATATATATGAACCTTTATATATACCTAAATAAATATAGGCCCTACAACCATGATGTCTGAGGGAACAAGAAACATCCTTGAAGTCATGAAAGCGCGTGGGATTCGTAAGGTCGTTGCATGTATGTCCGGTAAGTAAAGCTGATATTCATTTCTAAAAGGACGTTTTGTTTTGTTTTTGCAGGTGTTTTTGAATTATTTGATGGGAGAAACGTTCCACAATCAAAATTTAAGTTTAATGAATATACAGCAAACGGTTGTTCCAACGTTGGTGAGGTGGTTGAAAATGACAACTTTGGGGGGTTTTTCAGCAATAAGAATAGAGTGCATTCACAGGGCTGGGTAAAACTGACCCACCCATACAGATGATAAGAGCTTCTAATCTGTGTGTGCACTCAACTGTCTCCGTCAGCCTTCCTCCTGTGGGATCGCGCCAGAGTGCCCCCTCGTCTCCTGCCCGTCACTGAAGACCACGACAGGATGCACATGTTGCTGAAGGAGTCAGGCCTGGACTACGTGGCCGTCATGCCACCACACATTGCCGGTGAGCCGCTGTTAGAAACAATCTGGACATGTAACATACGTGTAAAGAATACAGGCTTGTGTTTACATAATATTTTAGCCAGCAGTTCAGAACAAACGTGTTGTTTTCTTTATGGCCAACAGATGACTACCCCTTGACGGAGAAGTACATGGTGACGGAGAATGCACTGAAGGGTCGTGTTATTTCCAAATACGATCTGGGCCACTTCTTTGTGAAATGCCTGTCTACATCTGACTGGGACAGGAAGACAGTGGGGCTTTGGGGGGAATACAGTTAACTCCAGTTAGCTTCGTCCATGTCAGTGGGACGCAGACAACCTGAAACTGCTTACAAAGGTTGGCCTGCAGTAACGCTGTTTCACTGCACAGAGTTACACATAGCTGTCATGTTGTACATACAGATACAGATAAATTTGTGAATGTTTTAGGCAGTAACATTGAAAAATAAATGAACTGACCATCTTCTAAAAGAAATTTATAAGAATATATTTTAAGTATATAGGATATAACAGGAGTCACAATGAGTTTTAAACACTAGGCGACATACAATGCGTTTCTTTTCCCCTTTTCCTTTCATTTTAAAATGAGATTTTATTACATATAAAAGGGTGAATACAATTACAAATTTTCCAGTTTTACTGCACTGGTGACGTTCATGCAGGTGGGACTATGTATTCATGGACTGAGTGTGATTTTTTTTCTAGACTTTGCTAATAAAGTTGGTAACTGAATATTAATGGTAAAGCATTCATTCATTTTCCATACTGCTTATCCTGTTAAGGGTCATGGGACAACTCATAGTACACACACACACACACACACACACACACAAACACACAAAGTCAACATAACCTGCATGTCCTTGGACAGTGGGAGGAAACCAGAGAACACAGAGAAATCCCACCAAGCACGAAGAGAACATACACACAGAAAGTGCTAACCACCATGCCGCCATGGTAAAGCACCTTTTTATTTAAAACATCTGAAAGTATTAAATTTACAGTTAAAGGTTAGCATCCAATTCTTTAAAACTATTATCAAATTATTTTTGGTACATATAGTTTTTTTGAAATCCTATTTTGTGTGATAATCTGTCTTACAAAAAAGCAATACTCCACATTTACAATGCTGGCAACTTTAGCATCAAAACTTCTTCAGGAGACCGACTGTGGATGATGACTGTGTGCCAATATGTTACTGTCTTTAGTTGATTCCTCAGACAAAAATGTTTTATCCAGCTTGTAAATTCAAGGCTAGTGACAGAACCTATTCTCTGTTTCCTGCCACAGACGTTGTTAGCATAATTAACATGCTCACATATTGTCTTGACTCATTGAAGAAAGCTACATTGATGTAACACAGTGATAACATCAGAAGCAAAAAGTACTCTGCTGTCAATTTTTTTGACAAAAAGAAGAAACTTGGTCCTATTTTCCCATTCCAATATAAATTGGTTGTTACTTCCAGACCAGATAAAATATAAAAGGATGAAACAGCTGCCACCTAGTGGGGTTTTTGACTTACTGCATGATAAGACAGCCAAAACATGATAAAATTACAGGTAGTTTTCAGGTGGTTCTAGTTAGTGTACATGTTTGTAATATTTTGTATCGTGTTTCAAGAGTTTAGTCACATTATAAATAAGTTTTAAGTTTTGTTGTTTGTGCTAGAAAAAAGATTCCACCCCATTGCTGGATCTGACTACCAGTCAAGAAACCATTATGTACAGGACACTCCAGGTACAGAAGGTAGGATTGTGCCACTGCTGATACTCTCAAGACACATCCATCCATCCATTACCAAACTGCTTGTCCTTTCATGGGTTGTGGGGACTCCAGACCTCCTGAAGCCTATATTTCCTGTTTTCTTTCACTTAACTGCAATACACAGGAGGCACTTAAACATTCTAAATGAAATACTATATACTGAAAGACTATTGATTAAATACCAGAAGGGTGCAGATAAAAAAGTACATAAAAATCCCAATTCACAATGTTTTACATAGTTTATTTAACACGTTTATTTACAGGACAAATGAACTGAATGGTAAAGTAAATAAGAAAACTGGTGAAACTGACTACATGTGAGCACTGGGTGTGGAACCCAAGGAGAAGCAACAGCCAAGTGTAAGTAATGGAGGTGTACTGACAGAAACAGAAATGTGGCAGGAGTGGGGCCTGGTCTAATAATCTAGTGATGGGGTGCTGGAGAGTTGAAGCGGTGAAGGTCTACACTGGGTAGACAAGGACCTTGTGGTGGCTGGGATGTAAAAACAGGTATGAAGCACAGGCCCATGTCCAGGGATGATGCCTTGGAGGGAAGCAACTTGTGCTGACTCGGGAATGGACTCCAGGTACAGAAGGTAGGATTGTGCCACTGTTGATACTCTCAAGAAGGACGCCACTAAAGGAAGGGAAAGAAATGGGCGAAAAGATACTGAAAGGCACTGTAAAAAATAGCATACAGTATCTCTGGCTTAGCAGGATGATTAGCATCCATACTTTCACGCTGAAGGAAAAGAGAGACTGAATTATATTACCGGAGTTCCCTGAGTGGACTGGGAAACAGGGAACTGGAAAAACAGCTGGGGATACTTAGTATTCAAGGATTTGTGATTGATGCCATTGGAACTTAGGTGGAACTGAGGACAGTGAAGACACTGAATTGGTTGTGAGAAACTGCAGGGTTACTGAGCTTGCTGCCAATGCCTCAGGCTGAGATGTGACACTGCAAAAGTAAGTGTAAACCAAAGAAAAACACAACACAGCAAATGCAGCTACCCAGTACAAAAAATGAAATTAGTCACACTTAGCTAGTTCTGTAACTGTAGAGAAACTGTATCAAAAAGTCATTATCAGGCACCAACAGAAACAGAATGTCCAAAAGGTACCAAAGAGATAAAAATATCAATGGTCAATAACACAGTACAAAGTCAAAAGTCTGAAGTCAGAAAAATAGCAGAGTATAACCACAAGCAATGCAGAATTCTCTATTTCTATTTCTCTTTTCTTCTTTATTACTAAATGAGGCGATAGGACAGCAGGGCAGGAACTGCATGGGTTTCAAATGGTCAGGCAGATGAGGGGTCATGTGACGTACTCACAGGGAATCTAAATATAAAAACAACCTAGGGCACCAGAGGTTGTAACCAGAGATCCGAGTCTTAGCTCCTCTGTTGACAACAAAGTACTTTTTTATTGCTCAAAAATACATGCTAGACATAATATTTGAAGAAAATGAAAAATTTATAAATAATAAGAGAAAGAATTTGACTTAACAACTAAACACAGACACACAACTTCCATTACACTTATACAGAGACCAAATAGCTTATTACAGCGAACCTTGATAGTGACCCTAGCAACATACACTTTTGCAACCTCCCACAAGACACACCAGAATAACCATAAACTTTCTTGAAATCCACAAAACACAGGTAGACTGGATGAAACCTTCCAAACTCCCACTTTCTGTCAAGAATGCTAATGAACATTAACAGTTGTTTATGAAAACACTATGAAAACAGCAACAGAAAAAAACTGTCACTTTACCACAAAAGGGATGCCAGGGGTTCCTGGAGCCAGACTTTGAAGGAGAGCTTTTTCTCAAGTGTCTGGTAGCTGGACTTATCACGGTGCTCAGCCAGACGTAACTACAATTCACATTGCTCCTTGTGAGTCTCAGGTTTGACTACTGACAAATCTCCTTTGCATTACCCTGGCATAAGCTTTACGAGGCAGGCTGAGTGCAGGGTGTAATCACCGGTAGCAGAAACACATCCTCTGACCCCCTTTTCAAAAAATGGCAACCACATCTCCTGTCTGCCAGTCACTGGACAATGTTCCTGAAAGCCATTTGTGACAGCACAAAAGTATCCAGACCTTCGAACTGTAGAGCTTTTTAACTACTTCCATGCCCTTTGACAGGAATACAAACCATGACTCTTCTTTTGGGCTCCACTATATTCATAGGGGAAATGCCAGCCGGGTTCACTATTTCCTCAAAACTGTCCTTCCATTACCTCCCTATAACCTCAGTAATGTCACCAATTTCCCACCTTTGCTGACATCATGGACACAAAAATACTTCCCTATTTGAACTCTCCAAAGGGAAATTCCTTAATCACATAATCTTGCCACACCAGTGATTCTGCTTTAGTAAGTATAGCTGAGTATGGAGATCAGCTTCTTCAATTTAATGGTGTCCTTTTCTGGGTTATTGTATTTCCACCATGACTGGAATTAATGGCCTTCTGACCACAATTCAGATGAATGACCTCAGTAGTGAAGGCTTTGAACAAAACCCCATGTCTTCAACCTCATTTGGAATACAGGAAAAACTCCTGTGACAATGATACAAAGAGTTCATTAAAAGCATTCCCAGGTCACCCTCCCTATAAATATTGGATTACCAAGTCAGTTCAAGAGAGTCTCTCACCATCTGATCCATCTTACCACCAGGTAGTCATCAACTGACAGCTCAGGCCCTCTCTTGCCTCGAGTATCAAAACTATACAGTCATAGGTCGAATTCTGATTAAATATTACTGTGATACAGTATTTATCACAGATATATTGTAAGTTTTTTCTTAAGAACATTGTCAGTAAATGTCTGCAATAAAGTGAGATTCCTGTAGAATTCTGTGAATGTTACTATTTCTGAATTTTAAAAGCCGGCTAAATACCACAGAGAGACAATGTACGTGTTTTTATCTGTACTGACACAGAAAAAAGAAGGTTAACTTTATCACACATAAAAGGATCTGGGAGGAAATCGGGTGAGGGGTCAGCAATGAGGAATTATGCTGATTTGAAAAACAACACTAACTCTTATCATGGTTTACTATAAATAATATGAACTCAGCAAATATGATTATATTTGCTGAATTTGGATAACAAGGAGCAAGTGACAGTGATTAGGTTTAAACTGCAGGCAAGCAGCTGTCCCCTGATCCTCACATCCCCTGAACAGCACCATGTCAACCAAAGCCTCTTTTACAAAATAAATGTCCAAACCCATAATATCACAAAAAAGTGTAAAATACGATAAAAGGCAAAACTCAGTTATACAATTCCTGGAGCAAATTAACTGTAAGTTAACAAAAAGGGGGAATGCAGTGACCTGACTGCAAAAAGTAGCATCAACGTGGGAAAAAAAACATCAGCAGGGTGGGGTAATTTTTATGAGTGTTTTAAAGACGCAATATCTTAGGTAAAATTAATTTGTGATACGTGTGTTTGTGTGTATGTGTGCATGTGTGTATGCACATATGCATACTGTGTTGTATTTTTAAAAGATTATATAGTTCAACTCAGAGAAAAACAAATTTAACAGCAAATACTAAAACTCTTTATTAATCAGACTCTTGTCCTGACTACTGGGGGATTTTTTACCATAGCAGTTCACTCAGCTACATAAACACACACACTGTATATATACAAACATACATGCTGTACATGCATGCATACATACTTTACATAATACAAAATCACAAACCAAAAATGCACTTTAAAAGGTTTCCCCAGCTGGACTGTTGGGCAGCTTTTTTATTTTTCTGGGAAAAGATTTGTCATGTGAGCTTATAGAAGAAAATGAATAGTAGGGTGAAAAAGACAGTGCCTCATACATTATTTGTTTGCAAGTGATTTTTTTTTTTTTGTATAACAGCCACTTAAATTTGTATTTTTACATAATTTGTTCAAATTTGAGTGACATAGGTATTGAAGTCTACCTCAAGGGATAAAGGTGAATGGAGTCCCAGCCCAGCATTAAGCAGACATGCTTTCAGTGAAATATAGGCGCACTTTCACTTTGTAGAAGTTTGTAGCGCGTGAAGAATCCAGAACGCCAAGAGAAAAGCCACACCACCAGGGGGAGGACATGTTATGTCCGACCTTGTGAAGTGCTCAGGGACAGACCGAAGAGCTACTGCAGATTAATCTGTACCTGTTCAGGCACCATGCACACCCACTTTTTTCTGTGTACACTGTTTTACCCTAAAATGAGAAGCTTAATATACAACTTTTCCATTTTACCTCATTATGGTTCACACCGAGTGTTTGTTTTCCTGCTGCATAAAGACAACTGCCACAAAGTTTTTGGTAGGAGATTTTAACAAATTATTTTTATTATGAATTTTTAGGTCTATATAATTTGATACAATTACATTAAGTTTAACAAGTTGGCCGGTAATGGGTGAAACTCTTATCTTATTTCGCTGCTTAACGATTTCGATTTAACGGGGAAACCGACAATCCGACAAACACCATACATTACATGGTGCATTATTTCTGAAGCTCTGCTTCTAACATTGTGGTATAAAGCGTAGCCTCCCACCGTCCATCCATTTTTCAACAACTCATCCTTTGCAGAATCGCACAGAAAATATTGCAAGTATTATTCTTCAATCTTCTTGCTCTCCTTTGGGTTATAAAAACGCAAGTTAACTGTATAAGTAAACCACATTACTGAATTTTCAAAATATTAAAAGTTGCATTTCAGAAATAATTTCCGCATAAAATTAATAAATAAAATGGAATGATTTGAAGGTAACGTTTCTTTCAAAGTTTATTTCCTGGTGAGCTTTTAAAGTGGGTGGAGGAACCCGAAGGCGGAGTTCTCAAACAACAACGAAGTGCCTGTTATAGCGGAAAAAGTACAAGAGGGGAAGTTTACTTACTTATGAAAAGGCAGCGGACAGAAACAATGCGTTCGTTTCACAAGTCATGTCTTGTACTTTTGGGATTCATCTTGCTTTATGTTATTTATTTGCTGCTGGGAGCCCTTATCTTTTCAAGCATAGAAAGACCCGAGGAGGAAAGATTGAGAAGCGAGATCAGTGCACTGAAAGAGGAGTTTGCCAACCAGAGCTGTGTGAATTTAACATCTCTAGAAAACTTTTTAGAAAGAGTTTTGAGTGCCAATAAGTACGGCGTTTCCATTGTCCGAAACTCTTCGGGAGTTTCAAACTGGGACATGGTCTCTTCTTTGTTTTTCGCCAATACTTTGGTTACGACAGTGGGTGAGTGTCAGTATTTGCTGAAGTCATTTCCTCTCACTTCTCTAGATGTGTAAATGTAATGAGGACCGCGGCAGCCCTGCTTACAGAACAACATCTGCACAGCTGTTTGCGCTGGGCTCCTTCTACCCCCGGCAATAAAAAGCCACTCGTTCTTTTCTCTTTAAACATTTGCTAGTATGTTTCAGATTTACTGCTTATGGAGTTTAAAACGGAATCACACTTGTTAACGTGGTAAGACTGTGCACTGAAATCTCGATGAGGATAATTGCTGTAATGATTATGGGTTGAATAAAATCAAGAATTGCCTCTGTAGATTTACACGTAGGCTTGAAACGTCCCCACGGCTGATTTTAGAAATAACGCTTTAAGTCTTATAGGTAATCATTCACATCAAATGTAAGAAGGACTTTCGGGAGCTCTTTTACGTGTTAGGTATTTATATATAATTTTAAGTCTGTGTGTAACAGAACTGCTGGTGACTTTGGATTGGGACTGCTGTTCGACCTCACTTTTGGAAAGTACCTATTTAACGAGAGGTCATTTTAATAACACTTTTATTTTTAACCATTGTTCTAGAAGTGATCAGATCTTAAACTTCGCCTTACAAGCCTGGCGAAGTGGAAAATGACCTTTACAAATTTAGATAAGCAAAGGTTTTCTGTTGTCATTAAACCCTACGCATCGATGTAAAGATTTGAAAATATAATTTTCTGATCTGTTAGCGTTTGTAATGTCAATTTTTGCTTTACGTTTTGTCATGTTAAAGGTATGTATACTGAAAATATTTGACCCTAGACGGTTGAGATGCAATACAACTGCATTTTTTTTGTTGTTGCATGAAGCAGTCAGTGATAGGGATTTAGGCACTGCATTTTCACCTTATAAAATCAGGCAGATGGTAAAGTGTTACATTCTGTCGAAGACACGCACACACGTATCTCAAACGGACCTGTATATTGGATTTGTCTGTGTTCATGTTCCGTGCCATCTAGACCTTATAAATCTTCATGTAGACACCTCCTGTTATGACAGTTGAATGTCAAAGCAATAGAGTTTGTCACATGCTTGTTGGTATTGCAAGTACGGACACTTGGGAGGAAGAAGTGTAAATATTTAATGCTACTGTGCAATTTTTACTCTGTAATAAATGCCATTAACTTAAAATTTTCAGATAAATTTAGAAGTAGGAGTATTACAGAATTGAAAGATGTCATTGGAGCCTGTCAACATTCTATAGTGTTCCTCAGATACAGTGTCCTGTGACCTCAGAGGAAACCCATGTGTACAGTACTACGCCATGATGGAGCTGGATTGATGTTGTCCTTACTATAGTGTTTTTTACAGTGTAATTTTGCATTCTTTATCTTAAGGCAAGATGGAAAAAAAGATGTTTTATAACAAAAATGACTACTCAAAGATACAGAATGACAAACCCATGCTTGATATAAACCTATTCATGGCACATAGCCCTGATAACATACACCCAGCCATCTAGTCAAGCTTGTATGTGGCTTGCCATCTCTTGCTCTTTTTGCATTTGTGTTCTTTTGTTCTCTTTTAAGTACTCCACCTCTCTGCCGGATTAGGTTCTCACAAATACTAATTAACATTCATCTTGCTACTCTGTTGAAACATGATATGGGATGGAACAGAAACCTGATTGCTTGTCATTATTTTTGGGAATACCTACTTATCTCTGACATGTTTGTAGCTCCATTTTCTCAGAGGAGGTCTTGTAGATTCTGTGGTAAGGGTGGTGGCATGCAGGTGAGTTCGAAGATCTGTCTGTCATTGTGGCCTGGGAAGAATTTTTTCCAGATTATGGATTGGTTGATCAATTTGTTTCTGGGTGTACCTTGGAGTTTGGTTGCAAATGCTTGGTATCTGATATTAGACACATGGATGTAATTTTCGTGCTCACCTCGTGTTCAGGGTTGAGGGGATCATCGCAAACTTGCCCTCTGTTTTAGGCACCCCTGGAGGCTAATCCCTGGGATTTAGCTAGAATTGCTTTGAAAAATGTTAGGTCAGTAGACTTTCATGCTGAATGAGTTCTTCACCTCTCGCAGAGTTGACTTTTAATGTATAATAGAAACTCGGTTGCGTGTCGGTAAATCAGATTCATTTATTGAAGTTCTACTTGAGGATTATAGTTATTAGAATACAAGAATTTCTGGGCGTGGAGGTGGAGTAGCGACCTTGGTTAAACTGGGTTTTAAGTGTAAGCAGTTGTCATTGGGCGTTTACTCCTGTTTTTAACCGGATGAGGTGAATCATTCTTGTCCAATACTATGTGCTGGGATATAAAGGCCACCAAAATATAACTTTATTGATGACTGTTCTGTCTTTTTGGGTGGAGTCATGCCTAAATATGACAAGGTTTGGATTATTGGAGATTGTAATAGTCACGTTTGTTGTCCCAATTATTCTTTTGTTGTTGTTGTTGTTGTGTTAACCTTGTACAGCTTGTGTTAGGCCCTAACACAGCAGTGAGGCCACCTATTGCCTGTTTTGAGATTCCACTTCCTTATCGAACAGCGTGTGCTGTTGGTATTTTAATTCTGCTTATGTTGCACAGTTTGGTGCACCTTTAAATAATGCTTCTGGGTTATTTTTAGTTAATTCCTCAAGATTGAGACCGAGAGTTAGTATCTTTGTTTGCCAGAAGTGAATGTCAGAGAGTTGAGTGCAAGTGGAAGAAGGATAAATTGCAAGTGTACTTTTGAAATAGTAAAAAATTGTTTTTATAATGATCAAAGGATTATAAAAGCTTTGAAGACTAAATATTTTTAAGGTGTTATTAAAAAAAAAAAAAAAAAAACAAATTTAAAATAAAAAACAATACTAGAACCCATGTTCTTTTCAGCACTATTAATGCTGATTTAAATGCCCTGCAACCCGCTCATCTTGGTGAATCTTCTGAGAGTTTTGAGTTACTTAAAACTTTTTTTGTGGACAGGATTAAGAATGTCAGACATTGTATTTTACCTTCGTCCTATAAACCATACATTAGTGTCACTTGCTCTGCAGTGTTTGTCCAGTTTGAGCCTGTTTCTCTTTCCCGTTTAAAGGAGATTGTTGGCCTTGTGAAATGCTCGCCTTGTCCCACTGATGTTATCCCTCCTCAATATTTTTAAAGCGATAATTGATAATACTGGACCGGTGGTTCAAAAAATCTTTAATATTAGTTTGACCACTGGTGTTGTGCCAGTAACCTTTAAACATGCAGTGGTGCAACCTTTGATTAAAAAATCTAACCTAGATCCCTCCACTCTTGCCATTTCTTTCAAAAATTATGAAGAAGATAATTTTTGTATAGCTTCAGTCTTAGTTGGATGCACATTGTCTTTCTGAGGTGTTCAGTCTGGTTTTAAGGCTTTCTGTAATACTGAGTCTGCACTCTTAAAGGTTTGATCTCTTAAGCAGGGAGTGCAGGGGATTTTGCCATTCATTTGCTTTTGGATCTTGCAGGTGCATTTGGTACTGTAGATTACTGTCATTTATCATCCGCCCCACAGTGTTGGCATTACTGGTGCTGCTCTGGAGTGGCTCACTTCACATGTCACTGATATAAGCTTTTGTGTTGGGCTTGGTGATGCTAGGTTATCCTCAGCGTGTCTGACATATGGGGATCCTCAAAGTTGTATTCTTGGGCCTTTGTTATTTTGACTTTACTTTTTACTGTTAGGTTTTGTTAATAGGAAGTATGGAATTTTATTTAATTGTTATTCAGACCAGTGTTTCCCTTATAATAGTACAGGTACAGTGGGCCACCATGCCTACACAGCAGGCCAATTAATTATTATTTTTTGAATCTAATATTGTGGAACATACACTCATTTAGAAATACTGATTCCCAGTCACAAATGATTGTCAGGTGAGGTGCTTTTCTCCACATCTCCTCCCTGTCTGATTTATCACTGAGAGCTCTGGTAAGAAACCAAACAAACCCAGGAATGCAGTAAACTCCCCTGTATCCACTATTTAAACCTTTGCTCCCATGGATGCCAGATATGAGGGATTTTACTGTATTATTTTGTACATGAAAAGCATGAATGAGTGTCACTTGAGAATACCGTTTTTAATGGATTGCATTTGTACACTGAGGTTTATGGAAATAAGGCATTAACTTCACTGATTCTTCATCCAGGCTTCGCCAAGTCATGCCAAGCTTGTGATATTTAATATTTTCTCTTGGAACCACAATGTCACTCTGTCTCTTGTCTGCACTTTAAATAAGCTACACCAGTGTTATGATGTGTCAGCAGTGGGGTTTTGATGGTACGCCACAGTATGCAGCACTGGTACCTTTTTTGTTGTACAATAGTAATAAATATGGGGGTAGATATCACTGTTCTGCCAATCAGTTTATGTTGCCTATTCCAATTTAGATGTTTTAGGTTGGTACCCTTTGGTTTTTTTTTCCTGTTTTTGAAATATCTTCCACCAGTATAGATGAATTCAGATTGATGGTTGAAGGGAAGTACCATAAACGTAATTTTCATTGTCTTTTCTTTATATTGCTGCCTTTGGTTAGTTTCTGCCTTGGAAATATTTTCACTTTCTGCTTGGTGCATGCGCCACATGAGCTGCATTTAATAACAAAGCAATTGAGATGAATAAAATTTGTAGTTATTTTGTGGTGGTAAGGAAGAAGAGAAAACGAGAAGATGTAGGAGGTGAAGATGCAGAACCATTATTTGTTCCTGCAAAGAGTCAAGAAAGTGAAGCCAGCGATGCCTGTGCTGGGAGTGCAGACGAAGTGTGCACGGCACCCCCACCTTTTCACTTAGAAAGAAGCACTGAGAGTCTGCAATGATCACAGAGCGAGTCTGTGTTGTAATGAGTAAACCTAAAGTAAATGTAAAGGTCGAGTAAATGTGAGAAGAGGGACGCTGGCGAGGGCTTTAAAAAACATATATTGTCTTATTTTGGTGTTTTTGTTCATCCATCCATTATCTTAACCGCTTATGCCTGGTGAGGGTCGCAGGGGTGTTTTTGTTGTTTTAGTTTTTTTTTTTTTTTTTTTTTCTTTTTCCCTAATTTAATAGTCTTATTTTTATAATTGTACAGCACTTTGGTCAGTGGTATTGTGTTTAAATGTGTTTTATTAATAAAACAGACATTGCCAGTGACATAAACACAGTCACTTGTGCCATTTGTAAACACCAAGATACCTCCCTACAATGTTACATTTTAGGTATGCATAAATTTGAAATGTGACACCTAAGGAAACCTACATTTGTACAGAAAGGAGAAAGTATAAAAGAAAAGGTGAATATTAAATTGGAATCAAAACAAACATATCCACAGAATTATTCGTGGCAATATTAAAATTTATTGTGCCTGATTGCATTTGTGTCTATGATACGTGTTTGAGTTATCACAAATTTTAAATATAAAAATTATTATATACTTAATATGCACTATATTTCATTACTATAACAATGGAATAAACTCGCAAGTGCTTATTATATGCAGGTCAAGTGCTACCGACAGAAAGTACGGTACTTTTGGGAGAACATCCCATAGTAAGCATACGACTTCACACTTAATTAGTACAGAGTTTTGATGCCAGTTACAACCAGTGAAAGTCATGGGGACAAAGTTCCAACCAATACACTAAAAAGATCCCACTTACAGAGAACACACAGGACTGCTGCTGCCCTATATACATTGCTAGAGGCTGACCTGTAGCACACTGCAAAGTAGGACTGCTGGTTAATAGTTAATTTTGGTCATTATGTTATTTTGCACAATGTGGAAATCACAAATTTGCAGTGCCAGGGTAGAAGCAAAAAATATTATCTCATTCCCTCGAATTTGTGCATTAAATTACTTAAGCACAGTGAAAAGTTGGCCTGATTTCTTCCAAACCTTTGAATGACAGCTTTACCTTAGCTTTATGTTTGTTATTAACAGTAATGTATGAATATAGGGTGTGTCTTGTATAATGTGTGTTTTTTGATTGTGCATAGTTTTACATTGAAACCAATTAGACAAATTTTTAATCTGATTACTTTTCTAGGTTTTCTAAGCAACTGCTATCCTTGGTTTTGAGTGTCTTAATACTGGTCATACCAAAATTATAAGGAGATTATAAGGAATTTTGATGTCAAAATTACTTCTAGTTCAGAATTGCTGCTGATAGATGAACTGGTAAAGCAAGATTCCATATTCCATCAACAATGGTGAGACATCACATCAGTTAAACAGTTCTTGAAAGCAAATGATTCCAATGAAAAGTATGTTTGATGAGTAATGATGTGTACTTACTCTCACCAGGCTATGGGCAGAACACACCGTTGTCAGATGCAGGCAAGGCGTTCTCCATCGTGTACGCCCTCTTTGGAGTTCCACTGACCATGCTGGTGCTGACGGCGAGCGTCCAGCGACTCATGCGGCTTCTCATCTATAGGCCCATTGGCCTGTGCCAGCGATGGACGGGCTGGGACCTGCGGACGGCCAGCACTGTGCACTTTGCCATCCTGCTGATCCTCGTGGTGCTCTGTGTCTTTGTGATCCCGTCTGTCATCTTCAGCACTATTGAGAACTCGTGGTCCTTCCTGGATGCCTTCTATTTCTGCTTCATCTCCCTGTGCACTATAGGCCTTGGTGACTATGTCCCTGGACAGCAGCCTGGTCAAAAGCTTAGGTCACTCTACAAGATATCAGTCATGGGTGAGTAACATGTTAATAACTATGTTTCCTTATTGAATTTATTTGATGTTTTCCTTGCATACTGCTTTTTCTTTAACTTGTGTAAATGAAAATATATTTGCATTTATTATTAATATAGTACTGTATGTTTTACTTTTTAAAATCTTAAACCTGTGACCCTCATTTGGACAAGTGAGTGGAAACTGAGTTAAATCTTAGGCTCAATTTAAATAGGTGTAGGATAAGTTTATTACATACACACCTTAATAAAAGAGTGTCTTGCTGTGTAAAATTCTCTATACAATATTCTTGAATGAATACTTCATTTTATTATTATACTGAGATCAAGGAAAAAGTTGTTTATTTACATAACTTTATACACTACAAACTACGGTGTTTAGAAAAGAGAGCTTTAGATTTTGGACTGAATGGACTTAAAATATTTAAGCCTTCAGTAAGTTTAAAATAGTATTTTTTGTTTGGATGTGACAGTTGATACATTTGTGTGTTATATGCAGACAGAAAGGTGGTGTGAGTGATAAGCAGCGTATTGTTATGTGACCGTTGTCATGTACGACTGACCTGTTTTCTGATGGTCTGATGATTTCAGAGAGGCTCGCATCCCTCCAATACAAGCCAGCTGGCACTAAAACGACTTGATCATCCATAGTGGATGACTACAGCCAAGCACCATGTGATCTGGAGAGCCATGCAGGACCACACGTCCTGACATAATCAATTACTAATGCAAAAGATGCAACAATGAGTAATTGGCTACTCAAACACTCTTGGTACATGAAGTTTATAGACTGGTTCCTCTGCTTCGTGGGAAAATTAAAAACACTGTATACAGGATGTGAGCCTTTCAGGGAAAGGTTTCTTGGTTACGTTTTCACATGGCACTCCTGAAATGTCAATAGATGACCTGGAGAAGTTACGCTGATAATTCCTTCTGTCTAAACAATGAAGCTTTGTTTCTGTTTGCCCTTTTGATTTTTGCATCAGATATCTGTACAAGATGTACAGACCAGAAAGCATATGGGACACATTAATGATGTGACACAAGTTCAGTTGTCAATTTTTAAGGCTGTACCCTTGCTTCCTTAAAAATGCATTTTAAATATGGCTTCTGCAGGCAGCAGTTCACTAGCGAATGTTGGTTTTGTTTGAAAAGTTGAAAAAATTGACACTAGGAGAGTTTGAGTGCAATGTAATGTTTTTTTACTCCAGTTCTCCTTTTTATCTTTTATTTAAAATAATGCAGTTTACAGATTTAAATTGAAACATCCATAGTTTTGCAAGTTTAGCCTAATAAATGGTGTCTCATTGTCAGACTAACGGGGTACGTTTGGGACAGCACAGTTCTTTCTGCTCACTGTACATTTTTGTAGGTAATACACTGACCACCATGTTTACTTTACTTCCTTTCTCTGGTTATTTTTAATGCTGTAAAGCATAATTTATTTTGAAGTTTGGGCACCTTTGGTAGCCAAATTTATCTGATTGAAAAAAGATCTTTTCTGATCTTTGTGGTTTGTCAGTGTAGAACATGAAGTGTGTAAACGTGTAACTGATTTCTCATGGCCCATTTTGCAGACTAACAGCAAGACGTGGTTTACCGAAGATTCATCTGAGTTGTGTACTGAAAGGGTCCTTTGCTTGGGACAGGAAGAGGGTTTAGAGCACGCTAAAGTTTTTCATGGAGTAGACAATCCAGGGTTTTATAATAATCAAGATTGTTTGTTCATGCCTTAATATATATTTGCATATATACATTCACACACTTGAATGTCACCCATTCAAATTCTAGCGGATGCACCCTAGAGCAAAATAATCAGATGTATAAAAGGGAAAAACTGTAAGATCTAAGAGCTACGTTGATGCTTCTAATAAATGAGCGTGTGGAGCCCACACCAGCTGGGGTGCATCATGCTCTTACTCAGGCTAGAGGCAGACTTATCAAATTGTAAGAAATTAAAAATTTCTTTAAAATATCTTTAAAGACTTAACTCTTCACTTAAGTTATTCCGCTAATACGATTTGCAGTTTTTTAAATTTGTAAACAGAATGCAAAACTAGACGTTCTTAAATTTATAGTTTCAGAATTTTGGCCCCCAGTGAACTTATAGTTGTTGGTCAACCCTTAAATAACAAACACTTTTCCCTCAAATCATTAGCTGTACACCGATTTGTAATACAAAAAAGCAATTCCTGTTAGGATTAATCTGAATATGAGGGGAATGTTTTCGTGCCTCTCTAGATTTGTATATACTGATCCCAATTAAGATGAAAAATACTTGTATAATTAGGAGTTTTTTTTTCCTCACAAAAAGAGGTTCATATTTATATACGCTACTTGTGGAGAAACCTCTGTAAGTTAATTATAACTAATGGTAGGCTGGAAGAGCCATTTTAACAGAAAATGTCCAGACTGCAGCAGGATTTTTTTCCAATGTAAACCTGCACTTAATTTTCCTTGCACTCGCCCACGACAGTATCTTTCCAGTTTGTCTGTAAATTTTTGCTTAGATCTTGACACCACCTTTAAACTTGGATCCACCCTCAAGAGAACTGGAAATGTTTTTTTTTTCCATTATTATTATTTTTTTCCATTATTTATTTCCATTATTTTCTTAACAGTCCTCAATAGAGGCACAGATATCTATATTCCCCCCTAAGCTTAATGATTTCCTTCTAGCTATTTACTTTTTTTGTGTTCTTGGTCTGCCTTAATAAAATAAGTGCAGTGGTTTCAGGTCAGGGCATGAGTATTTACTCTAGGGTTCACTGTACGTCTTTTACTTTGAGGTATTTGCCATGTCTGCCTTTGACATGGATGTAAACGAAATGCCTTAAGTGTAATTTTCCCTTTCCTTTCACCCTTTGCAGTTTACATCTTTTTGGGACTGATTGTGATGTTCCTACTCCTTCGTACGTTCCACAAGCTGGCAGACGTGCACGGACTCACATCTTTATTTCAACTGCCCCACTGCACAGAGGATGAAGAAGACAAGGAACCCATCGTGGAGAGCAGATCTAATGAACAACCAGACAATGAAAGTATAGCCAGGAAACCTTTGGACCCAACATCCCAGGTTTCCTATTGTTCCATCAATAGATAAGTGCTTTGACCCACTTCATTCACTCCTCCCAGCCATGCAGTTCGGTAAATAAACAGCTGAATGTGAGTCGTCCATCAGCGGTGCGTCTGCACTATGATGTTAGTAAGTCATGGCACTGGGACATCAGGGAGAGAGAATCCTCCTTACTGTCATGAAACCATACTCAAGTGTCAAGAGTGCTGTATCCTACACTGTGATCTGCTGAGATTATTATATTGATAAGAAACTATAGGTTTCAGTTTAAAAATTACACCATATTTGTTTGTTGTAGTTTATAGTGCATGTTTTTAAATTAAAGCAAGTAGATTGTCATACCTTTATGTTGCCTTTTACAGTGCAGTAATTATGAGCGTATGGACCATGTAATGGTGTGATGCATTCTGTTTAAATTTGCTCTCATGTAAACAAATGTAGGAGCTGGAGTGAAAAAGGGAGAAGGTTCTGTGAATGATTCCCAGAAACCTAGGTGTGTCCATAGTATTATGGACTTCGTGGTCCTTGTGTTTTACTAACAATGCAAACCGGGTCAAGTAATTTGTTTTACTTTCCAGGTTCTGTATCCAAATATTCATTGGTCATAGTTTTGAAGCAGTCATATTTGCTTTTAGTTTGGAACCTCTGATGAAACCAATAGCATCTATTTCAAATAACTGTGTACCAAATTGTTGTAATATAAATGTAATGAAGCTAAAAATTAAAGTGATGTTTTTTTTTCTTAAAATTTAACTTTCAGACTTTATGTTGGGAATGTTTTGCATTTTGAAGGTTAAAATAAGAATATGAACATTATTTAATCTTACTGACACAAGATATGTTTTGTTCAGCGGTACGTGAATTTTGTTTGCTGAAGGAATACAAGTTTGTAATGTGCTTGTTTTATGAAATTCGAAATTAAACTTTCCACTGTAATTTTAATAAAGTTGATAACTGATGTCACATTCTTACACCCATGAGAATGTGGGCTACACGCATGCAAATTTGAAGACAAAGCAATTGTCAAGCCATTTACATCTCCATAGACTTTTTGAGGAAATTAAGAGATATGTCACGTGATTCTCTACTGACACTTCTAAATGGATTGCACCACCTTGTAAATCTGTCATTAAGGCAAAGGAAGGCTCTCTTTAGTCATTCAGGATTCACAGGAAATTTTCAATAGCAATAAACAGTTTTGTGGCACGTTGTGCTTTAGTATGTTTGTTGATGGGTTAAAAGTAGTGCACAGGGTGCTTTTTTCTCAATCTTAGTAGCAGATGCCCTGATATGGAATATTGGCTTAGTTCAGGTACCCATGAATTAAATATTTTGATACATTTATTTATCAGTTGTGACAGTATTCAGTTCTTACCTGAAATATTTTCCCAAGTGGCAAATTTTGGAATTGTTTCTTTTGGTTGCAGAAACCTTCTCAACATTCCTTGAAGAGTGTATGTTGGTGTCATTCTTCTTATTGGATAGAACTACAGACAGCTCTGACTAGGAAAACTTTAATTATAACAATCCTGTATGTATGTCAACATATAAGATACATGCATTAATATTCATATCAGTGACTTCTGTAACCGCTTGATATTTCTCAGTATTATGTGTGTACCCCCATCTAAAGTCTGCAATGGTAGTGTCCCCTTAATTTTATAAGAACCACCACAGAACGGAATATTTCCTAAATTACTGTAAGTTGTACTTCCATACATGCAACTATATACGGTCTTGTTTTGTAACTGGCTGCATAGAAATCTGTTACATGAAGAAAGTTTGCTATTTAAATGTTAAGGTGAATTTTAACTCGATGTGAGTCCCTGCTGTAAATGTGGCACATACAGATAATTGGTAAACTTTTCCACAACTACCCACTTTAAGGCAAGGAACTTTTATTTTAAACTGGGACCTTGGATTCACCACGGGAAAAGTCCTATGCTTACAATTACTTTCTTTTGACCTTTCTGACCCTGGTGTAATGACTCTCCTTTCACCTTCATGACATTGGTGTAATGACTCTCCTTTCACCTTCATCACCCTGGTGTAATGACTTTCCTTTGAACTTCCTCATGATGGTGTAACTGTGACCAGGCCTGTAGCATTTGCGTTAGTATGTATAATGACCTGGGGATATGTGTAGTGGTATGTATAACAACCTGGGGTTTGATTCCCGCCTCCGGTCTGTGTGTGTGGAGTTTGCATGTTCTCCCTGTGCTTGGTGGATGTTCTCTGGTTTCCTCCCACTGTCCAAAGACATGCGGGTTAGGTTGATTGGTATGTCCAAATTGCCTGTGGCGTGTGCCCTGTGGTGGGTTGGCGCCCCACCCTGGTTGTCCCCTGCCCTGCACCCTGTGTGCTCTGGGATGGGCTCCAGGCGTCCCCGTGACCCTCACCAGGACTAAGCGGTTAAGACAATGAATGAATAACCTGCTCTGTACATTGTAATTATAGGTGAAAATTGTGGTATATCTTTTTCTAGGTAGATGCAAATTAAACATGAATCACAGTAACTCAAAAGCCTTTGGAATATTCAACTCCAGCTTGAGACATATTTGTACTTTACAGATTCATGGATACATGCTAATCTAACAGCTAAACAGTTTTCTTTATTTTCCTGACCAGTTCACCATTCATACTTCATGACATGTGCTCCACACATCCACGTTTTTTCCACAGAAGACTATAAGCTCATAAGCAGAACGTCAATGAAATAATTACCACAAGCTGCTGTCACTTTGCTTTGCCAGGCTTAGCAAGGTTTACGCTTCATTTGCCAATATCTTAGTATTTTCTAAAATTTGTTTACAAGCAAGGTTCTAAGAAAAATCTACATCTGATTCATGACATCCATTTGTTTGGTAATGTGTTATGTTGACAACTCATGTTCTTGTAAACTGAAAGTACATGCCAGTTGTTCCTAATTATCTTAGGTAATCACATAAAGGATATCACAATTTATATAAAAATTATCATGAAAATGAAAAGTACACATTAAAAAGTGACCTTAATTAAAATTAAATGAGCTGGCAAAAATACTAAAATTATTACCTATGAAAAAAATGAATACAAAATCATTTCATGAAGGAAAAAACATTGTTCATATTTTTTTTGTCTTGCCTCATCAAAATATCATTCAGATGCAAAATATGACTTGGCCTTTCTGAGTTTCCTACTCCTAAATCCTCACACAGGCATTACAAAATTCCAGTGATTTACACTCACTCCCATATTTTTAAGTGGGAAATGTACTATGGCAATACTTGTCCTTGTTTTTCCATCCATTATCTTAACCGCTTATTCCTGGTGAGGGTCACGGGGAAACCTGGAGCCCATCCCAGAGCACATAGGGC
>JABJVR010029168.1:0-35420 GCA_025773905.1 Chitala chitala
CACACACACACACACACACACACACACACACACACACACACACACACACACACACACACACACACACACACTCTGATCACCCTTAACATTATCACCACTGACAAGTGTTGTGAATAACGAAATAAAGTGCAGTATTTAGTGGAAACAGAGGGGCAGGGAATACATGCAAACCCAAAGAACTAACATTTTTTTCTTTTCTTTGAAGGTACTATATGAAAAATGTCAAAAAACACACTCATTGTGTTAGCTTCCAAGACACAATACCAGAATGTGGTTGAAGTTGCATTAAAGACTGCACTTGTTCACAAGCACCACAATGTAGCTGCTCCTTCAAGAAGGATTAGAAAAACCAACCATTCAGCTGCTGAAATTACTGACCAGTCATAGGATTATGAACTTTGGAGGCTCAACAGAGCTCAACTGGATGCCATGAAAGAGGAACTTTCTGGCTTGAAAGGGAGGACTATGCTGATCTCACAGGACCCATCTGTACTTCTGAGATAAAGGCTGCTGTGGACAAACAAGACAATGAATGCAGGACTGAACCAATAGCAAAAAGGTTCTGGTTTTGAAACAAGAAGCCTCACAAAAAGCAAATGAGTGAAAATCACCGCTAAATGGTGCAAGAAGATAAAAGCAAGAAAGGAAACTGAGATTCTTAATCACAGTGAATCAAATAAACTTTACAAGGCTGTAAACTGAAAGTAACATTATTTAGAATTAGCTTTCAAAGAAAAAGTTCTCACACAGGTGACATCTTTGGGAGGTGTTTGATGCCCAGTGAGATGTGTTGTAAGAGTAGCACTAAGGCCATTTTATGCACCAAGTACTTTTTTTGTCCATGTGTTATAAGGTGAGGGGGTCACAATGCTGGAGTCATGCATGGTTTCCTTTCTCCATTTGTTGACACATACTGCACCTCTGGATACTTGTACAAAATGTTGTTAATATTCCAGTGCTTCTATCTTTCTGCTTTTTCCAACCTCAATCAAATTTCAAAAGCTGCTCTTAACGTCTTGTAGAAGGCTTTCAGTGGACATCAAACATCAAACTTGTCATTGTGGTGGCCGTTATGAAAAAGTGACACAACGTTTTGTTAAGGAACACTGAAGTGACAAAGAGGTCTTGTATTTAGTTTTTTTTTTTTACTTTATTTGATATTTATATTTATGTTTGCTATTTTGATCATGTACCTTTATTGTTTTTTTTAGTCTAATGTTTCTGATGCTGGAAAATGAATGTGACATCCATTTTTACCAGCATTCCAGCACCTTCAAAACCATTTTTAGATGTTGTTGGAGGCATCATAAAACTCAATACCACATCAGTCATAGTCTGCACATGAACCAAATAACATCTACAAACACAGATTTTGTTGGGTTAAAAAAGCATATTATGTTATCGACTTTGATGGCCTGTATGCTGGTTCAATGGAAAGTGTTGTCATATGACATGCTGTAAGCATGTTCTCATCACAAAGATGTGTGTTTTCTCCATGTGCTCCAATGTTCCACCCCATTTCAGGCTCACGTGTACTTTCTGTTTCATCATTAAAGAAAGCGATGGAACTGAATCGTCTCTCACCTGAGCTGTCAAAATAGGGCTCTCTCTGTGTGAACCTACTCGGATAAAAGCAAAATCTTTATCCACTCATACATTTCAAAAACAAATACAAAAGTTAGACCTAGCATTTGATAAAAATGGTTGCTGTTGCTTTTTAAATGTTTTTTTTGTTTACTGATTTTAATATAAATTTTTACAGCAAAGGCATACACGTATTTAAGGACACCAGCAATGCTGACAGCTAAAAAAAAAAAACAGGAATGGTAGAGGTGCCTTGCCAATTCTTCGAAATGTAAAGGCATACATATATGGCTAAATACAGTATTTGCATGGCATTCGCATACAGTACATACGTATACAAGCATAAACATACTTACACTTGTGTCTTAGATAAAATAACTCAGTTGGATGTGGTCCCAGAAGTGTATTAACCGTGGATGCACTGTGAATCTTCATGCTGTTCTTCATATTGGTTTATACAAAACCCTTTTTTAGTAGTGGGCAATGCCATTTTGCAATCATTTGTGTTACTGTTGCTCTCCACACAAACGTTTTTTTGTAGTACGCATCCAACTTATGGAAAAACTAAAACTGATTTTACAGGGCCCTGCATCACAAAGCACAGAGGAAGACTAAGATCTTGGACAAGGAAACCAGATGCAAAAACACAAGACAAAGATGAGTGGTGTAATAATGTAGATAAATATTACAGCAAGTCTGTCCTTGAGGTAGCTACCAGTAAAAAATTAATGATTTGAAAACAAGCATTTAAGTGTTCTGTGTTTATAAGTATATTTCTCAAAATGATGCTTGTATGTTCTGTTTGTGAAGCAGTACAATTGACATTTGAAAGCACCGTCCCCAAGTTCCACTGAATCATTTAAGTACCCTAGCTGTACCCTCAGAAACAGGATTGGAACCTTTCTGGTATTGAACGAGAAATCAAAAGAAAAGGGGCTAGTTACAGTATTGAAGTATTATTTCAGTTCTATTGGTCCCGGCCGCAGTGTCAAAGTGCCCTAACTTCAGTGAAAACATTGGAAAACCTGACAACAGGAGATGAGAGACTGCAAATGGTTGTTCACTTTAAGGCAATGTAAGGATCGTCAAAATTATAAGAGGAGATGTGAAAGGAGTGGAAATGGTCCCATTTGGCATTGCTGGATAGCCCTTGTCACTATCAGAAGGCTTATCTGCTACACACAAATTTTTATTCCTAAATGCTTACACCTTAATGACAAATGTTCACATATGCATACTCACACAGATCTGCACAAATAAAATCTATATATAGGGAGATGAAAAATGCCCCTTTACAAGAAACAATATAAAGCAGATTATGCTATCAGACACTTTATAGACCAGTTACTAATTGCTGAGGTCTGACTGTTTACATGCTCCAAAACTAAAATATCTAAAAGGTTCAAATCAGGTTAAAACCAAGCTTTCAAATTGCTTTTCATGATCAAAGATGGCATTAAAATCTTATTTGATAATAAATTATACATTTGCATCATCTCGTAAGTAAATCAGGACACAAAGGCATAGCCGCCAATAAAAACCTAAAAGAGAGTTTCCAGTACCTAATTCCAGCAGACCACAGTATATGGTCACTGCCGAAACATACAGTACCAGCATTACATCAATCGCAATTTTCTTTATTGCTGGATAGTTTTATTTAAACAGCATGGCATGGTGTTATATAGGCCCCCTGAGCCAATTTAAAATGTATTAACTGATGAAGTGAATTTTTTAGACAGCAAAGATATTCTGTATATAAAAAGTGAACCTATTGTATGTACCTTGAGCATAGTTTAAAATTATTTAAATAAGAGACTAAGCCCTGAGTTCAGCAAAATTTCTGCAAAGGTTGAAGCAAAGCATGATGCTGAGTATCTCAAGGAGCACCATATTCACAAAAAGCAGGTTGTGTTTTAACATAGAGGAAGTCAAACGTGCTTGTAAGCAGTTACAAAGGCATTGAACTGTACATAAAATGTCAAAATGTACATAAAGTGTCAAAAAAAATCTTGTTGAGGGTATAAACAATTTTTACAAATCATTGACTGATGACTGATATAATTTATAAAAAATAAAAAAGATATAAAAAACATTTTATTTATTTTGCAATGTAAAGATTCTTCTGACAAAACAAATTTTAAATAGGACAGTAAATTAAATGATAGTAAAGTACTGACAGTATTATTGGTATGCTGCACTAAATTTGTAGATATAATTTACTTTGTGGACGATTTTATTATAAGCATTTCCAATCATATGTCACAAAAGACGTTTTTGATTATATGAAAATTGATCCATTTTTCATTTCTCTCAGATGTTCTACATTGGTTTATTGAAGTGGTACTCAGTTCCAAATTTGGTTGTTAGTAATACTGATATGTGAGCTTATTTTATTCTACATTTATTTGTATAAATGTTTATAATATTAATTGGTGTGTCCTTGAGCATGACACAGTGTTAGCTTCCCAGGTGCTGAATGATGGCTGCCCAATGTACCCCAGAAGGGCATGGGTTAAATGCAGAAGACAAGACTTTCCTTTGGGATTAATAAAAATAAATAAATAAACAAGCAAATAAATAAATAGGCAGGATCCCAGGCTTCGCTGGATGTTTGGAACACACGGGAGTCCTCAGTCAGATGATCCTGGAAGCCAAAGCAAGCAAAGGTGACCTGATGGTGGTTTGGCTGGATTTGGCCAATGCACACAGGTCCATACATCATGCACTGTGCCCTGATAAATGCAGCAACAGACCATTACCACATTCCGTTGCATATAATGGGAATGATCACCAGCTACCTCAAAGGCATCCAGCTGCAGTTTAATATAGACCAGTTTACAACTTGATGGCAAAACCTGGAATAAGGGATTATAACTGGTTGTACAATCTTTCCAATCCTCTTCATCATGGGAATGAATATCATCACAACTGAAGCTAGGAAAGAAGCCAGAGGACCAAAAATTTAATCAGGCATCTGACAACCTGCGATACGAGCCTTTATGGATGATCTCACCATGCCAACCACAAACATAGAGGCAAGGTGGATCCTAACAGCTCTTGACCAGATGTCAATGTAGAACAGGATGACATTCAAACCAAAGACGTCCAGGGCTATGGTGATCACAAAAGGTAAAGTTAGTAACAAGTTCAAAAAGCAAGTGAAAGGTGAGACTATTTCATCAATAGAGGAAAATCCAATCAAGTACTTTGGAAAGTGTTTCAATGATTCCCTTACCAACAGGAACACTGGATACTACCAGTACTGAAAAGCAGACTGAGGAGTGATTGAGGAGGACTGAAAAATCAGGACAGTTCAAGGCATCTCTATCAATATTGTTTGTTGCCAAGACTCATGTGACTTTCGACACTATGTACAACATTCCTTTGTCCAGCATAGAAGGAGTGGAGAGGAAGATAAATAAGTACCTCCAAAGGTGAATTCCTCCAAGGTTCACTTCAGCAGGCCTCTACAAAAGATCAGGACAACCTAACCTTTCTCTGTCATCTGTGGTGGGGGAGTTCAAAGTGGTGAAATGCAGTCATAATGCTCTACAGAGATTCCCACTATGAATATACACAATGAAAAGATGTCAATACAATATCATGAAGCAAATGCACAGTTAACACTGCCATTGAAAAAGCAAAGAGCAGGCTGAGGCTATAAGACATATAAGGAATCCCATGCACAGGAAGACAGGGCCTCAAATTTTCAGCAATGGGAGAAGGCAAACACTAAGGAGAGACGAGCCATGATCCAGGAGGAAGTACGGAACTTGGAGGAAAAGGGGCAGAAAACAAGGGTTGTGAAACTAGTGTCCCAGGGAGCTTGAACCAAATGGGACCGCCTCAAGAGACAGATCACATGAACAAGAGTATAGAGATTAGAGCCCTTCTACATCTCTTTCCTGCTGCAATCCATATATGATACACTGCTAGCCCCAACAAATTTGCCCAAGTTGGGCTTGAGAGAGGACCCACTATGCAAGATGTGTGGGGAGAAGGGAATAATGGCACACATCCTGTCAGGATGTAAAATAGCACTCGCCCAAGGAAGATATAGCTGGCGCCATGACAAGGTGTGTATGTCACTTGCTAACATCGTGGACTAGGAGAAGCGCAAAAAAAAAAACAGGTGAAAACAATGCCAGCAATAACATTTGTGA
Organism: Chitala chitala; assembly: GCA_025773905.1. Lineage (NCBI taxonomy): Eukaryota > Metazoa > Chordata > Actinopteri > Osteoglossiformes > Notopteridae > Chitala > Chitala chitala. The sequence continues at coordinate 5,748 of JABJVR010029168.1, forward strand.
GAAAGGTAGAAAAGTCAGCATCCACAGCAAGAACGTCAAGAAACAATTTATTGCAAAAGGCCCATTTGTGGGATACAAAGCCAGTGTGATATCATGGGCTCCCTGAGCTCTGTCCAATCAACTTAGCAAATCAGTACAGGATGACAACAATCATAACAAATCAATACTGGATTTTTAATGATTTTCTTTCTTTCATTGCATTGAAACTGTGACCTGATTCTCAGGAGTCATGCCACACCTGACCCACCTAATCACAAGATTGGCTCACCCCAAGACTGGGCAAGTGCCGACCAATAAGAGAAGTGCCCTAGTGTTCACATTCGCTTTGAATTTGTCATAGAGTTTTTAGAGAAGAAAATTAGGCAGTTAATGATGTAAAAAATGTATTAGGCTGGTTGCTGAAAAACAGTTCTGAATTTTTAAAAGACACTACTGGAGCATTCCAATTACGAGATTCACATATGAGTGTTCCAAAGCACAACCAAAAGTGAAAAATAGCCTAAGAAACATTCCAGGCAACTAAAGTTATATTACATGCCAGTTACAGGTTCCAATAACTATTGGTAAAATATGTTCTAATGTTAAAGCCATATTCTTCTTTGTCTTGTTCCAGCTGGTTACGATTGGTTACCCTGAGACCGGTTTATGTAACTTGATGCTGAAGATGGAAAAGATGATTGAGTATGCAAAATACATAAACATATGACTAAACAGTAAATATACCTGCTTTAAAATTCATCATCTTAGGAATTTATACTAAATTGATGACACCCCATTCACCTTAATCCTTCCCAGTTTATAGCAGCTTTTATTATTATTATTATTATTATTATTATTAATAATAATATATTTTTTAATGTAATTTATTTTTTCAGGACTTTGACAGCTAGAAAGAAGGATTGAAGACAGCATTTAGACAGGAAAGGGGGCTATAGTTATACTTATGCTAGGACTTAATTGTTACTAGCTATCTTAGAAATAGTTTAAACAGTGCAAAATCTTGTTATCTGTGAGCAGGGGGTTTCCAGAGCATGACTAGCCTGGCAGAGCCAGGATGCCCAACACTTCAAATGGGACCTTTGAATATATAAAAATTATTAAATATTGTGAGATAATAAAATAGTATAATTCAACTTTTAACAACAAAAATATTGAAACTACGACCTGACCATTATTGTGACTATCAAATGAAATGACTAACAGTGTGTGATTGCTCAGTGTACCCCCCCTCTACCCCCCATGGTCATTCTGTTCTTTGGTAAATTACTTAGGTCTCTTTTTCATGCTCTATCCATAGGTTTTATTAATATTTCAATAAAAAACGCAATGTTTTATGTAATTCTTTTTTCCAGTTGGGGAAATTGCAATTTTATTTGGTTTTTTGAGTTTGGTTTTAGTTGACTGCTACTGTCCTTAAACTCCATTTTGTGTGTTTTTGGCATATTTTTAGAGTGTTACATATAAGACAAAATAATATTTTTAACTTTTTTTACTAAATGAAGAATTAAAGCTTTTTTGGCATTTTTGAAAAGTTAACAGATATATTATAGTGGAACTGTTTCATAATAACTCTGTCTCTTCCTCTCCCCACCCCCTGCATACACATTAACAGCACAGCTCTTCCATCAAAAGACAGGAACATCAATATAACCATACATACAGTAACTATATACAGGTAGTCCCCGACTTATGATAGAGATGAGTTCTGCTATCATCATCGTAAGTTTGAAAAATCATAAGTCGAGCCATCGTAACTTAGCGACCAGTTATATATAGTCTATATAACTGGGGGGGGGGGTCACCCCCATCCTTCCTTGCCAGTTGTGCCCCTGCCAAACACACATACTTTCCTCAAAAAACAAATCCCCCTGATGATGCATCATAGCTTGTGTTCTTTTTCTTTATTCACTTGTGCTTTTAAAAGCAATATGGAACAGAGTGAAAGCAGCCTGACGGGAAGCTAGGCCACTGACAGAAAGCAATAGTTTTGGCATCTTGAAATGCCTTTGCAGCATTATTTATATTTACTCAAGTGGAAATAATAAAAAAAAAATAACAAATTGTTTCAGTTGGTTTTTGGACAGCTGACAACTGGTCAACTTGTTTAGGTCACCTTTTGTTGTTAATGGTCACACTGTAGATTTATTGCTGGGGAAGTGGGCCTGTTCATACCAGGTGAGACCTAATGATAAGCCTACTGATGTATTTGACTTCTTTGCATATTTGTAAATGATTTTAAAATGAAATGTAAATGAGTGTTTGCTTGCATATCGGGGTCCCACATACTTCTGCTCAGCATAGCTGTGGTCCATACAACACACTCAAATTGTGAACTATTTTTTTTTTCCTGACAGAAAAAAAATACTACAATATGTTATTTTTCTATTTTTGAAGAACAGGGTCAACATTTGCAAATTCTTAATACTTCAAACCAAACAGCTTGAATTAGATTTTATGCTGGCTATGTGATTGACAGGTTGCCTTTAATGGAAGGAAATGCTTAACACAATAAAATAAAATGCCTTTAGTTAAGCATTTGGAATGTTTAGGAAAACAGTAAATAGCATTCTCTTATTCCAGATAAACCTTTTTTCTAAGTAATCTCAAAAAACGAATATATCAAAAGGATATAGGACTGTGTATACTTACTGAATGTATTGACACAATATTTTTTTCCATGTTAAAAAATGATGAGTCACTAATATATTACATATCACTCCAAATATGCACATAGTTTCCATCATATTGTATGCATTTTATTCTTTATAACTTTTAACTAAGACCCTTACAACCTTGAACTTGATAATGGTTTGAGAAGTTACTGTAAATCATTTCTTTTTACCGGTTTTTAGTTTTGATAGTTACCTGCTTTGCTTATGTCCTTCTTTCTGTGTTCTCAGATTTCATGCTGTAATGGTAACATCACATCTTTTTATCCCTTTTGGTTACATTTTGTTTCATGAGCTTCAGTTTTCTGTACTTCCACAAACAGGAGATTGGTAGTAGTCCTTGTGTGCACAATTGTTTTTCATTATCAAAAAGATAACAGTGTACTTTCATTTCTGACTTGCTAACCCCGAGAGCCCAATAAACACTTGTACCACATGACTTTAAATTCCCAAGATGCACCCCTGCAATGCAGAAACATCAAGCATATTTATCCTCAAAACCAGGTGTAGTCCATAAGTCCACAATGCATTCCCAAACAAAACTAGGAGATCATCCTTCTGTGGAGCACACTTTTTGGTAGTATTGTGTAATTGCTAAAGTATTTTCAACCTTATAAATTATTTTCATTGTTATTTTCCACTAAGCAAATCAGTTAATATGTGTGAAATTGCTTTTAGAGGAAAATAATGTGAATTATTACATCAGACGAAAGGAAGACATGTTTACTGTGTCATGATGATGACACCATGTTGTCCTTGAATTTACGGTTTGGTGCAGCACCACCTGGATTAAAGGTGGGACAAAGCACAGTGTGATCTTTCCATCCAAGGACAAAAACTCCCCCTCTTGATGTCTCCTGTCTTTCATCAGTAAAGTGGAGATAATGGGTGATAACAGGCAGCCATTATCAGAGGTGACAAACACTGCCAATGCACGGAGTGGCTTCTATAGACAGGGGGCAGCCCAGCACCATTTTATTTGGATAACCTTTGAGCAAAGAAGCTGGGGACGAGTTTTAACTGCCAAAACCAAAAGACTTAAACCGTTTAGTTTAAACGGTTTATTTTGAAATGGTTTTTGATTCATATTTAACTTTAATATATTAATTACATTTTTTTCTGAAGGTTATGTATATGCAGCACATTCTTAAATATAATAAATATATTTAAAACGTATTTCATTTAGCTATTAGATTTAAAGTTAGATTTAAAATACAATTGCCTACACAATATATATAGTATTTATCTGTAATTATGTGATTGTTGGTTTTAAGGAGTCAATAATGGAGTCAATGTTTAAATCATGCATGTTTATTTCTAGATATAATATTAAACAGGTAATGCTTTTAAAGTAGCTGCACCTGGATCTTTGTAAATGTCATACCTTTCAAACAGTTTCCAAGTACTGATAATTTTGCAATAGAAATAACTCGTTGATCAATGCTTTGGTTGTACAATAAATGCATTTTGAGTTAACGTATGTTTATTGTCTCCAAAATGGCTATATGCAGTGTCACAATGTGCATTTAATTTTAATATCCCACAACTTTACACTCATTTTTGTTTACCATTGAAATATTTTATGGATGACAACGTTTTTGCACTATGTTGGCTTACAGTTAATATCCAGTACAGAAAATTGCACAAGATAAAATCAATACTCTGTCATAAGCCATATTAGCTAAAGACCTGGAGTTGTGCATTACTAATTGATCAACATTGGTTGATAAAATCTCTGGATAGATGGTTGTTGTATTTCTTTAAGATAATCATTTATTAGTCCCACAATGAGGAAATTCGTACATTAATTTCTTTTTGTCTTTTATTTTCATTTTTTTCCACATTGTGGTCTACACCACCAATCAAAGGCATCATTACTGCTTAGTTTAAATTTCTGCCGGGGTCGATTGCTTTCAGTATGTCATTATATCCAACTTATACGAATTTTGCTGCGGATTGTTGCCTACGTCCTTGTTACTTTCCCATAATTCCCTTCAGTGAGTGCGTGACTGTCAATACTCTGACCTAGCACCTGTTGTGGGGTCTGTTCTATGTGCTTGACCTCTTCTGACCTCCAAACAGGGGTACACTTTCATCACTAATGACCTGTTCGCTAAGCTCTGGTTTGATTCATGTGCGTATTTAAAGACGTCTTACATTACGAAAAAATTATTCCATTCCCTAGCTTTATATGTCTGGACCATGAAATCATGGAGTAATGTTCATCAGTCACTTTATAATCTTATTCTATTTATGTTCCTCATGTTAATTTGTGTCATTTCATTTTGTCATTTATGGTGGTCTTGTCTGACATGTTTACCTCTGTTTGTAAACTCTTCTTTTTGTGTAGACTCAATGTAAGTATGTGCTGTTATTTATAGTTTGCTCACATGTTTTGGTTTTTTCCTTTTATATTTTACCCATTCATATTGTCATTGCCTGTCATTGCTTTTAACTGAACACTTCAGTTGTCTATCATGACTTAATATGTTTATAAAAGTTCATGAGTGATTCACATTAAAGCATGTGGATTAAGCAGCTTCGAATAAATCCACAAATAAACAGAGAAACAGCTATAGAAATTAAGCCCAAAGCCAAACTGTGTTTCACATTCAGGATGATAAAAAACTAAGGTCAGTTTTTCAGCACTAGGACAGGTAAGCATAAGAACATATTTGCTTACAGTTGCTCATCAACCCAAAAACAACATCTATTTAAAATGAGTTTTTGGTAATGTTGTGTCACAGTTATGTCCTATCTTGGTCTGACGGGAGTAACAGCTATTGCTCTTTAAGGTCTTCTTGAGTATCCTGAAAATTGCTATCAAATAAATTATTATTATTATTATTATTATTATTATTATTTCAGTCCTGATAAAAGAGAATTGTTGTCATAATTCTTTGTATTCATTAAAAATTAGAGTAAATACCAGTTTGGCTGCCATATCTTACAGGATTTACAGTATATAATAACCTTTATAATTTATTCATTTTCATGACTCACTTAACTGGTGTAGGGTTGTGAGGGAAGTCTGGGAAAGGGTAAATTCAAAGCCTGGAGCCTGGAGTTGTGAAACAGCATTATTATCTGCTGAGCAACTATGCTTGCTGATAACCTTCTTCAGTAATAAGAGGTAATAATTAAGAGGTAATCTCAAGTTGACATCATTCCCAAAATGTGTATGTTCATTGAGTGCATGCATGAACATATGAAGCCGAGTCATATTTTTTATATATTTTTTTTACAAAAATGCTTTTATTTCCTGTTGGGAGCCCAGGAGCTCCGACATGTAAGTCAAATAACAAAATGAGAATAGAAAATCTATTTGTTTTCACAGGCATGAAAAGTGGTGCTTCAGAGCTCGTTTCTGTCTCGTGTGTTGTTGGCTTTGATGCGTCCGCTGCTGAGGAGATGCTTCGGTAAAAAAATAATTACATCAGCAAAAAACTTTATTGAAAAATTAATGGTTACAAAATGCAAGAAAGTTTGCAGCAATCAATTTGTTAATAGTGATTTTTCTCAAGGGAGCAGCTGCACATAAAAAAAGAACTAGCAATACCATCTATTGCTGGAATCCCATGACCAAACTGCATCCTGGCATTAGAAAGACGAAGGATGGATTTCAGGGAGAAGTGTAGCAATTTATTTAATTCATTAATATAAATGAATATTTCCCTTTTTAAATGAAATGCTAAATGACTTATTTTTGCCATCAAAAACAATGGCAGTGTCAAGAAGATAAAGAGACTGGTCACAAATTTAGAGCTGAGAACACCCTGTGTTGTATAGTAAAGCCAAATTGCAAATTGTGAACACCGTGGATTTGAGATCGGCTGGGTTTTGGAAAGCCAAGAAGATCCATTGTACATAAAGACAAGACAGAGGTGAGTGATGAGGGTAAAAACTGAGCAGGGTTGGGAAGCTCAGGGCAGAGTTGGGAGAGAATCGATATGGGCAGCACTTGCTCAGTACACATCATGAAATGAACTACAATACTTTGCACTGACAGCTGGGTGAAAAGAGAATTAGGATATTAAGATGATGTTAGTGATTACTAGCGTATTACCTTCATGTGATACTTGTGTAAAATATTCAACTCTAGCTGTGTAAAAACAGCTAGGGTTGAATGTTTTTGCTCTTGCTAACTCCCAGAAATACATATGTAAAAAAAAATTATAAACATCACTTTGTTATTAGCATGTATGTTCAAGCTGTGTGGGTTCTGCAAACTCCTCACTGACCTTAAACAGGTCACTGTCACGTTTCCTCTCTCACCTCCTGATATTTGTTTGAAACAATAGCACAAATTAAGGCATACCATTAAGCATATACATATGACCTGTACAGTGGAAAAATAAGCAGGTACAAATGGTTTTACTAATTCTTTAGTTTAAAGATACCTAACAAATCTATAATTCTTTAATAACATTAATTCTACCTCAAAATTGTTAAAATACCTGGGCTTATGTATCATGAACCCTTACAGTTTTTCCTTGAAGATGCAACTGCCCATCTGCCAATAATCATTTGAGGTAACAAGGGAGATCTTGAAAACAAAATGTATGCTTCTTAGAGAAAGGTATATACAGTCGGATCACCAGCAACTCATAATAAATATCATTGCTCATATTATATATGTTACTACGGCAATAGTAATATAACAAATCAAACACAATCAACTTGGTTTCTAACAAAACGCCAAGTGGAAGTGAAACTGCAGGTGTAAGCAAAGAGGTATATAATCAGGATATGTACAAAACTGATTCCATGAACAAATAAAAAATGAAGAACATATCTCTGGCATTTGGTGCTGTACTGTGGTGGGTTGACACCCCGCCCTGGGTGTCCCCTGCCCTGCGCCCTATGTGTTCTGGGATGGGCTCCAGGCTTCCCCGTGACCCTCATCAGGAATAAACGGTTAAGATAATGGATGGATGTATGGATTTGGTGCTGTACTTGATATGGTCATTGTTGTAAACACTGTTTAAGAAAATAAATTTCAAAATTACTGCAACGGGAGTTCAAAGATGGCATTGGAGAGACAGATCCAACTGCAGGAGTTTAATGACAAATCAAAGTCCTTATGAAGCAACATTCCAAATACAAGCAGCCAGAAGGTACTCCAAGGTGTACAATAAGCACAAACCCAAAACACACAAACTAGACTGAACGGGAATACAAAGCAACACTACCTGGGCAATAATGGTTTGGGGAGGTAAAGCAAAGGAACACAAGTGATAAGGTACACGGAACACCTAAGCACAAGTCTCACTAGACTGGCACAATACTATATACAAATCTCAGGGCACAAGGGCAAGAACTAGGTGCATAGACAACATACAAACTGACCACCAACAACCACTGAGGAAGACCTACAAACCGACCAGCAATTCTACAACACAGAAGCAAATAGAAAATATCTGACAACAGACCAGAAACAGAGAAACCTTGTATAGAGCACCTAAGAATAAACTAAAACCATGTGTGAGCGTGCAGATAAATGAGGATGAAAACAAGGACTGAGAAGAACATACAGTATATGTATTAAACCAGGTGGCTTAATCAGTAGAACATGAGGCTGGGATGCAAAAGTCTCCTGGTTCAAATCCAAGCCCAGCCCCCAGGTGTGTCCTTGAGCAGTATCAGCTCATTCTAAGACACTAGTCCAGATAGAAATACCACATAAACTAGATACGACTTGAGAAGTAGATATTGCTAAATATTGTAGAAATCACACAAAGGTAGACAGGACATGACAATATATACAAACATTAATTTTTTTCACTCTAAAATTCTGGATCCACCACCAGTAGACTTATTTGGACACAAATAAATGTTTTAAACAAAGTCCAGTCCAGTTTTTGCCAATGCCACACGAATGAAGCTGCTTTAACTGATTTACTGATAACAGTTCACATTGAGAACATAATAATGTATGTGATCCTTGATCTCAGTGTGGGTTTTAATATGGAACATTTATGATTTTTCATAGATAAATGAATTTATAGTTTGAACATTACAAATTATACATCTTCCCATGGATTTGGATCTTTCATATTTTTTACTATTTAATTTCTCTATCACACTGTGCTGTTAAATACAATTTATTATGTGTTATGTTTACAAAAAAAATTGTACCTTTTCATGCAAATAAAATACTTTGGATGAAAAGGTGAAACATGATTAAAATAAATAGGGCTTTTTTCACACCTCTTTTTCATTTCGGTCAGTAATACTTAAATCCCTTGCAACATTATTTACTTATTTTATTGTTATAGAGCTTAAATTGCCAGGTTCATTACAAATTCTTTGAGGGTGTGCAGAATGGTAAGATCTTTTGGTAGTGACTGGTGCCCAGTGCACCTAATCAAAGTTCATTTCTGCCTCTGCCTTCTAGGTGCTGTCAGGAGGCGCGGTTACAAAGAGAATCACAAATCAAGTATATCATAACAAAATGTATTCATTTTAAACACAAAAACAAATGATGAAATCCCGATGCAAAACTAATTCTGCCTGCTGCCCGAAAAGAGAGCATGAAAGAGAGTGTGAGACATAGAGAGAGAGAGAGAGACATATGATAAAAAATACCCCTAGTAAGGTGTATAAAGGGATATTCCACTGTTAATAAGTGTGTTGAGGCATGCAGAAAATTAGCTCTGTAACTGAAACTGTCCATAACAGGAGATTCCATTGCTATTAATAGCATTTACTGTAAAACGGTATATTGAAGCACATGGTAATGTGCTGCACACTGATGAAAGGAAAATCTGTAATGCAACATGGAGCAGGAGGAGCCTGTGCCTCACTATTCTTTGCAATGACCATGGAAAGTGCATCTCACTCAAAGAAGGCCAAAGCAGGCTCAGCTAAACCAAAAAACCAAACGTATACACTTTGCTTGATTTGTGAATTGGTTTCCCTCTGAATCGCAGCCGTTGCCGTGATTCGTTACCAACATAAAACTCTATACATGTTTTGTTTTTTACCTCCTTTATTCATATTAATATTCGGGCAACAGAAACATTGCATTCTACAACTCTACTTGTCATGTAAGAACTCGGGTCTGAGACAGGTTTATTAGCATCTGTTGCCTATTATTGTGACTCATACAGCAGTAACCGAGGACGGCTGTCTCCAGACACCAAACTGCATGCAAGCAGACAAAGAGAAATCATTTTGTCTCAGCTCACTGCATTTTTGCATGTATTCAACAGCCCAGCAGTAGAATTCAGGTAAGGCAATCACACTCCAAGTCAATGTTACGTTGTATCTGCATTGTTTAAATTGTAGTGTTAGTAACACAACAGAGAAATCCATCTTTTATTTGTTTATTTATTTACTTTTTACTCAAGTGGTGTAGTTTAAATTCTCCATAATAGTTTATGTAATGTAATAGTGTTTATTCAACTGGTTTGTATGACTTTCTAGACTACTATTCATCCAATTAAAAAACTTATTAGTTATTCAAAGTCTACGGTAACTTTTACATGAATTAACTTTACTAAACTACTTCAATCAAATGAGAACAAGACATGAAAAGTAAAATTTTAACTAAAGTACATAATGAAATGCACATTTATTTGAGTAGAATAATTTTTATTGTAAATAAATTTTTGTTTGTTTTAAAACGTTTCAATACAAATTTCCTTTTCTGTTGGTTTATACGCAATGTTTTTGTACTTGTGAAATTGATTTAATATGATTCTGAAGATTTACCTCTTGAAAATTTGAAAAACCAAAATGAAAATCAGTTTATCAATTTGATATTGGTCACATAGTCACAAGAAAATTTAAACATATAAGTACAATTAGCTTTTTTTTCCTCACAAATAGATTGGCTATTATAGTGTTTGCATTGCGTACATTTTAAACAGGAATTTTGCTTTTAGACTGTGAAAAAAATGGACAAGTTAAGAAAAATAATCTATATGGAAGAATCCTAGAAAACACATGTTCCACAGATTTGTATACTCTTAAAAGCAACATTTTTTTTCCACACTGTGGAAAGATGTTTTGTTAGTGTTATTGTTTCAAAATTACGAATTATGCAGATATGTCAAAACAAAACACAACAATGCGCATACCAACCTTTGAAAAGTATACTTGTTTAATAAATGTCCATACAAATCACATGTTCTTGATTTTTGTGGTGTTTTCCTTCAGAAATACTAGTTGAGCTGTACCATGCATCCAACTGCAATGTAGATGGCAATGGTTGACCCTAGAGAAGACATATAAATCACTCATTCTGCCTTATGTCAGAATGGCAGGTAATGTAATAAGAGATAAAAAGGTTAACATAGGAAGTATTAATTAGAATGAGTTAGTCAAGCATGATCTGGCACATACAATACATATATAAGTTTAAAAGTGACCTTTAAATTGTAGCTATTTTTCAGCTTCCTGTATTTAAAGAAACTTTAGCTGCTACCAACTTTCTCATAATTGTAGATTTAATGCATTTATTTTTTCAATTTTTTTTTACGCAATGACAACTACATTATAAATCAATGTATCACTTCCATACCATTACTGCTATTTTAATTTCTTTTGAGCTGTCTTTATAAAATGAATTCATCAAAGCATGATCTCATCAATTGAGTAAATACTTTCCTAAAAATAATATATAGAATAACATGGAAAAAATGGAAATAACAATAGAATAATCTATTTATAAAAAAATCTATAACTAAAGAATTTTAAAAAAAGTGATTTGTGTGTCCTATAATTGTTGACAAAGTGATTTATATACTTGCCAGAATGTGGAACAATTCAAGAATCTTAAGCATAGTTTCAATATTGACTCTGACCTACAAAACAACAATGATGAATGACGAAAAAACACAATGGATTTTTATATAGCTCAAGAAAATCAATTAAAAAGCAGATCATTGCAAACTCAGAAACAGAATGAATATGAATTCAGTTCATCACTCAATATTTAAATATTCCGCCAAGAGTGACTGAAGAGAATAGTATTTTTTTAATATGCAGAAACAGAAATACATGATGTGTGTAAACAATTTACTTATAACTCAAGCCAAAGTTATCTCAAAGAGACTACAATTCCGTTTTAAATACTGTCTGGCAGGAAATGTGTGCTTGATTAGTTTTTTAGACTACATTATTACAAATTTATCTAGGAGTTAAGTCAGCATTATGAAGGAGTTACATAAAATTTGTATTTTGTCGTAATGTTGTACTATGTGAAACGTATTACAATGGATTTTTTTTTGGTAAATGAACCTAAAAAATACAAAAATAAACGAATTACTTAAAGTAATATTACAGCTTTTTACGTTTTAATTAGCCAATACTCATTACTTAGAGAAAAACTGAAACTTAAAAAACTGATCGAAAACTGAATTTAAAGTTGACACGTCAGCTACATTTGGTGAATAAAAAACGTGACCCTCTTTCAGCTCTACCTAGCTTGGAACTGCGACATCATTAGTTAGTTGAAGGAGCATGTATCATCAATAAAAACTCAGACCTGACCTGATAAGAGTCCCATTAGGATAGTTACGCCATTTTCTGTACTATTTAAGCCAGATTGCCATGTATTTATCTCACTTGACATTAATGGAACAATTGCTCATGTGTCTACATTCCTAACAATACATATTTACAGTAGTTTATATACACAAAATTTACAACAAACATTTATATTGATTAAATATATGACATGAGAAATAAAGTGTCTTGAATGTGGCCTGGATAAAGATGGCAAGGATGTGTAATAGGACCATTTTATGATGAAATCACATAATGTAATGTTTATGATGTATGAGCACTGTTTTGAAAATGCTGTCTATGCTAGTTGATTTTTACGTTTGTCTGTAATTTCATGCCCACCTTTTTGTAATAAAGAGGAAATAATTTTAATGGCAAAAATGCATAGCCACACATTAACTATTAATACAGGTTTATTACACCTAGGCTTTGGCTGAACAATTAACTTGTCAGTGTATTCACATATGTGTAAAAAATGTCCAAAATGAATTATTCACACTAATTAATAAAGTGTACTTCTTAGTAATTGACAATCACCCAATTCAGGTTTGAAATTGTTTTTAAAGATCCCTTTTTCAAAATAAGAAATATTACAAAAAAAGATATTCATAAAGACAAGGCAATTCAGTTTATCAATTCATAACACATGGACAGTATTGCATAGGGGAAGTGTAACAACTATTTCAATTAAAAAACATAGCCATGGAATTTTGCAAAATCAAGGTTACCTACTGAGGCATCAAGTCGTCTTCATTATAAGCAGTAACACAATTTAAAAGTAATAAATACTGTCATTACTGTGGTATGTCTAATACAGTCTTATTGCAAGTTCCTGAATGTTACAGTACAGGATACGAATTACTGCACTGAACCTGAAAACCTTTGGACCTCTGATCTAATGTTAGCAAAATTATTCTTGCTATATGTGGGAGATACAAAAATATATTGTTAAAAAGTGTGCTTTGGTTGAATCTATTTTTTTTTTGTCAAAGAAGTTAAAAATATAAAAGTTGTCAACTGGAAACACGAGACCCTCTATGGACAGTCAATCATCTCTGCTGAGTGGCAGTAAACGTCAGTTTGCACACAACAGGAAGACAGCAGCAGATTGATACATTGTCTCTGCAGTGCTCCACTTTATCCTTGGGCAGTGGGAATGGGCACTCGTCTGAAGTCATTTAGCAGTTAGGAGGATCAGGCTGACAGGACACAGTGGGCATGGAGATGTCTCTGTATCCAGGGTCGGTGATGTATAACCAAATTATCCAAAACCACAGTTTGTGCAAAGCTCGTGGACTACCAAGTGAAAGCCTGGGATTAGTGGTGCATCCATTATGACCTGCAGAAGATACGGGGGGGCGCGTTCCCATGTTTTCTTTAACAATGGCTGGGGAATAGTGTCATTTCAATGCCATGCACTCAGGCTGGCATCCTTTGTTCTAGAAAATCTCAGTCTCAGCCTGAGCCTCTGCATCTCAAATGTCCTTCTAAACACTGAACACTCCTGGCTTTGGTATCAGCTATATGGTCCCCTGTGCTGCTGTCTTTGTTAGCTGGCAAATGTGTTACAAATAAAAGCACTGCACCATGTGTGTGTACAAACCAGGCAAGTGTTTTGATTATTTTAGAATTATCACAGGGCTTGAATATTTACAGTTACCAGCATGAATATTAACAAATATCAATATATGCGAACATTCACATGCCATTATAAACAACAAAAGATATTGGTACATGTTTTAATACCATAGTTGCTCCATGTAAAATAAAACAATGTGTTTTTCAAATGTTTATAAAAGCATACCAGAAAAGGAAAACAAAGCAAAATAAAATCAACATTACACAACAAGAGAGAAAGTAAATGGACTTATTTCAGTTCCCTCACAATGTTGGAGTTCTTGCATATATTGTTCTTTATAAGGAACATGAAGCTAAATAAGGAACATGAAGAACTTTAAAAAAATAATTTAAAAACTATATTGCCTGAGCCCAGTTTAGATAGGTTAATGTTCTGTGGAAACCTCTGAGTTCCTCAACCAAAGCTGCTTCTCATTCTCTACAGAGTACGCATTCCGCACAACCTAATGAGCTGTCCAGTGCAGGCTATGTGCTTTAATAGGATTGAAACCTAAAATGCGTATTAGGTCATTAATCTTGAATTGGCAGTATTTTGAAACTGTATTAACCACCATATGCTGAATGTGACATGGCTTATGTGTTTCAGTAACTTTGTTTATAAGGAGTCGCTTTCCAGTTTCTCCCCATCTATATTGAAATACAGTGTGTTTGTGACCATTCTTCCATTTGAGTAGCATATACGCACAAGGGAATTCAACTGCATCTTTTGCACATAGTAAAAATAATAGAAAAACAAATTTGAAGACTTCCTCAGTTCTAACAAGTCTCCTCTGTTTTTTGTAATATTGTTTAGCTGAGGTATCTGTTTGTGGAGCCTGTAGCCTGGAGCCTAGCCATTGGCACAGAGACAGCAAACTGTACACTAGATGGGACAACAGCTAATTGCAGGGCACAAATACATCATACAATAATACATGTGCTACAGGGTTGGTTTATGCCATTTAGAGCTGCCACATCAACCAAAATAACAAGGGAATAGTAATAATAATTATAGTAATATCTAAATTTCAAACTTGTTTTTTTTTAAGATGCAATCTTCTTAGGTAGCATGGTGGTGCAGTGGTTAGCACTGTTGCCTTGTACCTCTGGGGTTTGATTCCTGCCTTGGGTCTGTGTGTGTGGAGTTTGCATGTTCTCCCTATGCTTGGTGGGTTTTCTCCGGTTTCCTCCCGCAGTCCAAACACATGCGGGTTAGATTGATTGGTGTGTCCAAATTACTTGTGGTGTGTGTGCACTGTGGTGGGTTAGTGCCCCACCCTGGGTGTTCCCTGTCCTGTGCCCTATGTCTCCTGGGATGAGCTCCAGGCTTCTGATGACCCTTAGCGGGATGAAGCAGTACTGAAGATGAATGAAGGAATGTAATCTTCTTTATCAATTAACCTGATGATCATTGTGTACAACATGTATGTAGCATACCTGATGCTAGTATGTTAGGTGATGGTGAGCAGCATGTTTGCCATCTCTACTATAAGGGTTTAACTGAAAAAAATTTATAAATGCCATTTTCACTTTAAACTGGGAATTTTGTAATGGTTTGCAGAAAAAGTTTAAAGTTTTGCTTGCCAGATATAGGAATAAATCATGGTTTAACAATAAATAATTTCTTCATTCATAAACTAGTGTGGGGAAAGTAAAAGTTGCCAGCTATAAACAAAAGTTGAAAATAGCATGCATTGGTTTTTGTGGTCAAAACCAAACAGTTGTAAACCATCCCACAATTTATTTTTTAATATTTTCTCATGCCAGAGAAACATCTTCTGAGAGTGATCCCATACGCTACACTTGGCATTTATGTGCGTCATATGTGGAATGTCTGGGATTGCACTGTAATGACCCGAGTCAAGGGTATAAACTCGTGTAAGGAGAGTACAAACATGTCCCTATGAGTACTGGGGGAGCACTAAATTGTCCCTTGTGTTTGTGTGCTTATGGGACTGAGGTGGAGGGCTTAAAAGCTGATTTTGGTACCTCCCACTGTTGGACCTAAACCTACACCCTTGACCAGAGTCTTAAGTAAATGTCAGCAATTACTCATAAAATGTGTGATAATTATCTTGTAGTAATACTGGTGTTTTGTTACTGTGAAATAAGGGGTATATACAGGTATATGTGTTCAATCAATTCAATCAATCATTCAATCAATCAATCAATATATATTATAAATACTTCATTAAATGCATGACTTTATAAGTCAAAAGTCCAAGATATTTTCTATAGATTACTCTGTTTTAATATAGTTTTCAAATGTTGTGCTTAAAAATTCAACATTAAACTGTAAGTTGTTAATGTACATGAAGTGCCTACATGCTTAAAAATGGCTTGAAAAGTGGCAAGTGACTATAATTGTTTTGTAAGTAAAGAGAGTTAACAATTTTGGTTATTCGTGAAGTAACAGTGCACAGGTGAATGCTTGAATATGTACTCTTGAAGGGACAAAACAACCAGTATAGTGACCTACCAAAACTTCTCGTACTAGACCACCAGGTATATAAGCTTTTTATCAAAGGTTATTCCTGTATTACTATATATAAAAAGCCACAAGAAGTTTTCCTAACTAATATTAAACTTTAAAGGTATGAAAAGGTCGAGTGTTAAGCAGGAGGGAGTGAGAGCTCCATATGACGGTGCAGAAAGTCATGCTGTTATATGTCAAGACCTAAAGGCAATGAAAACTAAGCAGAAATATGTCCAACCACAAAAATGTATGAAATAGTACTAGGTCTGAAAAGGTGTTTTATTTCAGCTTTACATCTGAATTATAAAAAATATATAAAACTGGATATTAAACCAGAATTAACTTCTTGCTTTTAATAATAATAATAATAATAATAATAATAATAATAATAAGAAGAAGAAGAAGAAGAAGAAGAAAGCCACAGAAAACATGTACTAAAAAGGGGAGGTAAGAAGAATGTGTAAGATATCTAAGAATGGAAATGATCAGTGATTTCCATCATGTCCAAAAGACTAAAAAATTAGCACAGTTCTTTACTGGATCAATTTGTCTTCCAAATAATTGTGTTAATGGAGTCGTTATGTTGTAAAGTGTCAAAAGCTACAATCTAACTTTTGTATGCACTGCTGTGACCTTTTTCAATTAGACAATTTAATAAAAGTTAGTATAACATTTGTCTGATTTTTTAGAAAGGTAGCAATTGTCGTTTACATACATTGTGCTGCCAGACTGTAGCAGAACATCAAAGGAGTATTGCTTCGGTTTTAAGTGTGCCATGCTGTTCTGGAAACAGTACTAACAATGAAGAAGGTAGTGCCACTGACCCAGTTTCTACAAAATTTAGAATATGTAAAATATACAACACTGAAAAGAGCTTTCATGCTGCTTCATCATAGTCGTGTGATGTTCACACAGCTACATGTAACAGTTTCACAACTTTACAACAGCACTTACATTAAACAGTTCCTAAACAAACTAATTTTCATTCATCTTCATTATCTGCCAAATGCTTTGAATAACTTTTTTGTCATTTTGCAACACTTCTGGTGTATGTCCTACTTTTGTGCCAACATGAAATCTACCAAATTTGTTAAATATTCTAGAACGTCCGTAGATCCGAAAGGGTGGCAGCCCTAACTCAGTCTCCTTCGGCGTTTCATTTAAGGCCCAGTGGAGGTTGCATTTCTTTAGCATATATTGTAAAAAATTATATCTGAGAACAGTTTTGTAAATTCAGTGAGTTCAGTAAATGTGAGAAACCTTGCAAGACTACATTATATTATAATCACTTAAACCATAAGTAGACTTTGCTGCATACTAAAAGTAAATTCCTTAAGATACACAAGCAGGTGTTACACTGTAAAAAATGTAAAAACTATCTAAGTAATCAAACCAAACAATTTCTTGTGTAAAGCTACACTTTAAAACAGATTGTCTAAATCAATGTTGTTAAGCTGGTATGTTATCTTGATGGTAGTTTCAACAATGCTCTATATATATATATATGTGTGTGTGTGTGTGTGTGTGTGTGTGTGTGTGTGTTATATAACAGCATTTTTATATACAACACATGCAAGCTAGCTGCTTTAATCTGTCAGTTACATATGTGTAAACATTACATGGTAAATACATAATACTGAAAAAGCAATAACAGTTTAGTGAAGCAGTTACTAAAGTGAGTCATCCAAAACTTCAGAAGTGTACATTGGATTGATTTTGTGCTACTCTTGTTTTATAACAGAAAATTCGCACTTTTCTGGAAATCATGAGCCAGGTTTAGGTGGACTGGAAGACAGGGAAGACAAAAAAGAGGTACAACTGAATATATCAACCAAGTCAAGCTGTAGTAAAAGCCATAATTTTGTGGATACCATGAAGACAGACACCCACAACACTGAGGTTTGTAGAGTAATCATAGGTCAATTCAGGAACTGTGAAGGGAAGAAAGGTTCTGAATTTGAAAGTTTCAGATAGAGGTGAGGAAATTCCATATAGAGAGGCATTGTAATGTCATTATTTCTGGATAGAGACATAACAATATCATATGAACAAAAACTGCAATATTATATGAAGACAAGCACTGGAGAATGATCAGTGTCTTTAACAAGGAAATTCATTAAAAATTATAATAATAAATTGTCCTAATTGTCCTATGACTAATCCTTGAGGAACACCTCTAAAGAGAGTTGAAGTCAGGTTAGCCATAACTTGTCGTCAGACTTGGGCCACTGTCAACACTATTGAGATCTCAAAAAACCATAAGAGACAGGAATTCATGAATAAATCATGTTCACAAAAATCAGTACAGGAATGTACAACAATAAAATCTAGTAATAAACAAGTCAATCCAGAATCTTCAGAACCTGTGAGTTTATTACCCACTTTGGCAGACTTGAGTTGAATGAAGAGAATATTAAAATTACGTCAGGTGGGGGAGGGACAGACGGGATACGCACAACACAGAGTTCTGCTTATGTATCAGTTTTTCTCAAAATTTTCTTCAACTGTGCAGTCATGAAGTCAGGTGACAACACAGCCAAGCCAGAAGCTCGAGGTCTAGAGAAAGGCAAGCAAAACAGAAGCAATTATCTGTCAGGGAAAAAGAATGAACAACCGGAGAAGCAAAAATTAGGAAAATAATATTTTTAAAAGTGAAGCTATGGCAGGCAGGTATTTCTGACTCCAAGTGTCACAGTATTAATGTGAAATACATTTACTGAACATAAACCAAGTAAAGCATGATACATGCAAAATAAATATCAAAATGTCTACATTTTTATTCAAAAATATAAAAATGACCTGTGAAGTTTCTGCATTACAATATATTTTTAATATATTGTAAATAACAGCATTGTGAATTGCATGACTATTTGTTGTTTAAAGAAATACCCAAGCATCCCATTTCAAGTTATACATATTTCATGCTTTACAAAACAGCATAGTATCATGTATTTTAACAGTCAAATTACAATAATCTCCAACACACACACACAGTTTGTGTTACTTTGCCTCTGTCCACCACCACAATGGATTTCAAATGAAGCAGTCAAGATGTAATTGAAGTATAAACTTTCAGCTTTAATTCTAGGGGTTATACAAAAGTATCACATGCACCATTTAGGAGTTACATCCATTCTTATACATACTTTGGTTTCTTCCTTTGTCCACACATCCATTGTTATTATATGGGTCTGGTTGCTTTTTAACTTCATCTGTCCATTTTTTTCTGGGTAACTATGCTTTTTCAAAATGGAAAATTGCTAATGCCAAATGGTATTTTATGTTTGTGAGGAATGTTATTTGCATAATCATTTGGCATTAAACATATCTGCAAGTCACACCCCTGTGTAGTGAAACTTTAAATGAGTAGCACAGCTGGCTTGGTAGCTCAGTACTGCACTAGAGGGTGGTGGATAAAAGTGTGCATGTATTTTTTGTACAAAATACCTGGTGTAGTTGGAAAACCATTTTACAAGAAATACATACAACATGCAAAAATCTCACTTGATCATAAACACAATGTATTTTACGGTATATTGTTCAAGAAGGACATTTACAGAAACCATTTGGCTTGTGTATGTAATAAGGTACCTTACTTTGTGCAACTTTGTTCAGATGTTCCCTTTAAATCTCTAGCACACAATCATACAGTAGCAATACATAAGAAAATGAACTAAGCTGTCACGCTGTCAGTGACCTACACTAAGGGTCCAACACAGCCTCTAGTACCGTGATTTGGGTGAGAAGAGACTGTTTGAATAACTTTCAGTCCTCTTAAAAATATTTTACAATAAATGACCCACCAAATTTAAATTAAGAATTTAACACGTGGTCTGTAAGTAAAAACGTAAAGAATGGATTTAAGTTCCAAAGCAGTTTATATTGGAATTACATTATAAGTTTTAGTGCATTTTGATGTAAAATTAAGTGAGTTTCATTCATTTCACTTTTTGCGTGTGTATGCAGTGCATATCTGTATTCTGTAGTCTGTGTCTGCAATGCTTGGAAACCGGATCAGGTAGCAGCAGGCGTAAGACAGTTGAAACACTCATTCAGACGGCAGCAGAACACAGTGAGGGAAATGGTGGCCCTTTTCCACTGGCACAGCTGTACTGTATCTCTGACAGAACAGTATGGTACTAGCTGGGTTTTTAAAGACCAGGCAGAGCTAGGAAGATGCATCACTTAACTTGATGATGTACAATTACGCGTGATAGGTAAGCCATAGGAAAAACAGGCTGTGACACTTTTCAGCATGGAGACATTTTCCATTTTAGAGTTTCTGCTTATCATTTACCATTTAATGATATTTATTGACGTTGTTTTTAGAGAACAATCCAATGTCTGCTAATTTAGAAGACGTCACGAAACACCTTTTCGTTTCAGACTGACGCATCCAAGTCACACTGTATATTTTCCTGCGACCCCTAACACATAAAATGGCCTGCACCTTTTAATAGTGCCAGTTATATTGTTGTGTTAAGCAATAATTGACAGTCATACACAAACTTATTGAATTTCATTAAAGTTAAAATATAACAACACCTGAACTAGCTACCGAATTTAACACTCGCTACCAAACTATCAACCACCGATCTCCTTCTTCTCTTGTACTCTGCCTGATGCCACATATTCCTGTGCCAATAGTGCCAATATAACACACAATTTTTAATTAAATTTAAAACAAAACATAAAACTACATCGACATCACTTGCAAAATAAACTTTGCATTGCAGTCTGAGAAAAAGAAACACCATAGGCAATAACTTTGATGTCGATAAACATTCTTAAGGACAAAGTCTGGCATGATTTGTCTTCCCCTCTTAGCAGGTACCATATGACACAGCATGGTACCATACGGGTCAGGTCAAAGGAGGCTGGAAAGCACCCCAGTGTGGGACAGTGTGGCACATTTAAAATGTCACAGTGCAGAAGCACCATTAGCACAGCAATGCAGGGTTTGGATATGATGGTAAGGGGCTATAAAACAAAACAAGCAGCTGCTTTATGTTTAGAATGAAGGATCATGAACCAGAAAAAGGAAGAGAGCAGAGTAAATTAATCAGTCTGTAAGAGAGAGGGCGAAGGCTACTGCGATGACGAGAAAACGATACAGTAGTAATGTAGCTAAAAGATGAGTGAAATGCCTGAAAAGCTAAAGTATTACAGAACAACACCATTGAAATGGGATCTTAAAAAAGTGTGAGAAACTGAAAATACTAGCAATCAGAATGTTGCTTGATTTGGTGCTAATCGTATTAAATGGAATCTAAAAAATTGCAATAACAGCTGAGGAAAGACCAAAAAATATTGGGGTCATTCCTGCTTTTAAATTAAAAACATATTGGAAAGATTTATTGTATTTGTCTATGAATGTTGTTAAAAATTACAACACTATCACCTTAGAGAATCACAATAATGCATTTCTTTTAAATGTATACTGTAAATAATATGGGAAAACCTAGATCTGTCATATGTGGACACAGGCACATATCTTGAGAATTGCTGACATACTTTGAAAATTGGATGTATGAACTAAAAAAAGAGTGAGAGTATTGTTTTAATAAAATATTAAATTTAAAACTAACATGCATCTGTTTTTAGAAATAAAAAGAAAAACTGTTACAGTAATACACACGTACACATACGTACACATATATAATTACTGTAAAAGCTGTACAAGTTTAAGTATCTTTTATTTGGAGAGGCTAATATAATAACATAATGGCACCAGATACAGCTATAAGTAAAACATCTCAACATGTGCATAATTTATGAAGATGCTAGACAACAGTAGGATAAACAATACCCTGGAGTCAATTATAAACACATCAGAACATGCTTAGAAATAATTTACTGCTGGTATTGAAAGTGTTCTTGGAATTAATTTACTATCACCCGCATACAAGTGAATATTTTATAATTTTGCATTAGCTGTTTTTGTGTGCGGTTATGACAGGGCAGTCATTTACAAGAGAAAACACATTAATAATGAATTCCTGGCCAACAAAGAGGATTCACTAAAGATGACAGTATTACAGTCCTCTTCAGAGGTTTTCTTACAGCCTTTTCACTTTATCAATGAATGTCTACCTGGCCATTTAATTTGAAATGGAAAATTATGCTACTTGAGAGAGGCAGAATGGCTGTACACATTGGGTAATGCTTAGTAGCAAATTTTCAAATGTTAAATAACTAATTCATCGTACATATGTAACAAAAATGCTACCTGTATCACTGAACAAAAGGCTGTAAATGATGATATCCAATACGGTGTACTCAAATTCAAACAATTTATGTAATTTGACATCATATACTATATAGATTGTTGCTTTCCCAGTAATATAATTATATGATAAACGATGCCCAAAAAGGCTTGGCTAGAATCGCGTATCTCATGTCACTTAATCTGGATCTTAAGAACACAGGATATTCCGCTAAATTCACTTTAAACGGAACAGCAGCACGCACAGAAAATAATTTTATTGTTCAGTTCTTCTCCCACATATTAGTGATGACTCTTAAATTTATAATCAATTTTCATCTGACCGTCTGCCTTCTGCCCTTTTCAAATAACAGGGTAATGTAAAAATCATTTATGATGTTGAGCTACAGCATAGCAGGAGTCAATGACATTGATTAGGAAGCTTCATGTTTCTCCCACACAGGGACAATTTAGAAAAATAACAGTACTAAAAAACAAACAAATAAATAAATAAGTAAATTAATAAAACGGCAATGTAAAAATCAGTTTGTCTGTCTGTCTCTGCCCATCAATACACAATGCAGTAATTTTAATAAAATAACCTGAAAATGCATAAGGGTTTAGTGTTAGATTACTGAAGATTAGCTAATGTTAAAGCCTATGTTTTTCGATAGATAATGCAGTGAGCACTTAGTATTTTCATGAAAAATAGTTCCCTTGGTTGTTGTATAACAAAAACGGTAAAATCTGGAAAATAATAACACGTTACATGTGTGGATTGAATTATTAACAATTAAAACAAAAGTATTTCTGAGATTTTGCTGGGAGTCTGCTAATAATGATCTATGGGAGGTTTAAAAAAAACAACAAATACAACATCACTATTTTTGTAATGGCCACAGCTCCAACGTCCAGCAGTACCCTTGGTCCTGATGCAGCAATGACAACCTCGTCCCTCATCTGCCCTCCTGGGACACAGAATTCCACTGATGGTGAGGAGAGCTGAGCCCTGGGATATGCAGGAAAGAGCCGTGCAGCTAACCCCAGAGAGAGCTAGCCCTACACAGCGGAGGCATAGAGCCAAAGCCATGAGGATGAACGAGCGATCTGGCCCTCCTGTCCCAGGAGGATGGCTCACGGACAGGCTGGATATGCTGGATCTCAAACCTATGACATAATGTATGATGAAATCAGATTAAACTCAGGTGTTTTAACTGCTAGCTATTGATGTCCAAAAAGCAATGCTGTATTTTCGACATTTATTTAATTGTAATTATTTATGCAAATATGTGTCTTTCTTTGTTGCTGTCCTTATTAGTCACAACCTTAATATCAACATTAAATCTGTAATAGCAGATTTTTTTTGTCTTTTGTGTGATGTACTGCAAAGGTGGGATTTGAATTATAAAAGTACATATATACAGCTGTGCAAGAACTGTGTGAAAAACAGTCAGTGTAATGCCGCTATAATTACTGAGTGCAACAATTACAAATTGGAGAAACCGGTATATTATGCTGTCGGCACAGTGGTGTGGTGGTTAGCACCGTTGCCTTGCACCTCCAGGCCTGAGGCTTGATTCCCACCTTGGGTCTGTGTGCGTGGAATTTACATGTTTTCCCTGTGCTTAGTGGGTTTTCTCCAGGTTTTCTGGTTTCCTCCCATGGTCCAAAGACATGCAGGTTAGGTTGAGTGGTGTGTGTATGCCTGTGTGGACCCTGTGGTGGGTTGGCAGCTTGCCCTGGGTGTCCCCTTCACTGTGCCTCCTGGGATAGGCTCCAGGCTTCCTATGACCCTGAATTGGATAAGGTGGTGTAGCAGATGGATGGTATATTATGTTAATTTTACATTCTTTCTAAATATTATTTATTTATTGTCCATATAGGCTGCTGGGATGAGAATTTGTGAGTAAGATTCAGCCCTCATTCCTTCAGTTTTTACACATTAGGCTTTTTTATCAAACCGCACAACAAATGCCCAGAATAAAAACCTCCCAGACAGCTCAAGTGGAGAGCAAAAACACATTCACAAGAATCAAATCATCCAGTAATAACTGGTGAGCCAGTATCATTACCACTTAGATTTAGATGTAAACCACCTAAGGTCATAATACCTTTTGTTTTTGCTAAAACCCATATTTACTGTTTTTTTTCCCTGATTTAGATCTCTGCTGCATTCACCTTCAGGGATTATTAGCAACAGTGCACTTATATAAAGGATCATATGTCTGAGTTTCGCTCACCTCTGTTCACACTTAACGCACGAGCCACAAGGCCAATGAGATAATAACAGCAAATTGTGTTCTTTCAGTTATGTTGTTATGACTTATTGACATTGACAGGCTTTCAAAAGGGTTTCAAAAAAGTCAATTTTTGTACATTTTTTAACTGAAAAAACTGAGTGAAATCTAATGATTTTTGACATTTGTTTGTTTCCACATTAATCGGGAAAGTCCCTTCTGCAATAAACATCCATTCATTCATCCATCTATCCATCCATTTCCATAGTGCTTGTCACAGGGTCACAGGGGAGCCTAGAGCCCATCCCAGGGAGATCAGGGCAGAGTCAGGGGACACCCTGGACAGGGCGCCACAGCAATAAACAGTACATGAAAAATTTTATAAATCATTTAAAAGGGCATTTTATTATTATTATTATTATTATTATGTCAAAATTTTATTTAGTATTGGTACCAGTAAAAAAAAAAGTAAACGAGGAACTAGCACCATTCAGTTATACTTTTTACTGTCTTTCTATACACAGTGTGTGTGTACATGTATGTGTCTGTATGTGTGTGTAGAGACAAAGAAGGGGGGGTAGCCCTCAAAAAAATTTGTTTAGTGTTCTCTGTATTGTATATACCACACAACATATAGAAGTATATACAGTATACTGTTTTCCCCATAAGGAATATATAACATCATAGCTCAAGTTTATTTCTTAAAAAGATTTTCAGTATGTACATTTTTTAACCACTACAATGCTTCTGACTGCAGGTCTAGTTTGTTTTTGTTTTTTTTTTCCACAAATGACTGGAGCAGAAGAGTCTCCTCCAACCAGAGGCTTTTACGGTTTGATTGACATAGTCTTCAAGTGGCTTCCTGCACCTTCATCAAAGAGGATTTTCAAGGATGACAGACCTTCTTGAAGTGAACTTCTTCTGACAGTTTTTTTTTTTTTTTTTTTTGCCAAACTATCTTCATTCATACTTCTTTTTTTATTTTGCTCCCTGAGCCCACAGCTTCAAAAACCAGTGACTGACTCTCATACAGGAGTGAGTTTTCAGGCCAGGCAGAAAGGATACCTTCATCACATTAACTTACCTGTAGATTTACTAGTTTTTCATTGACATTTAATTATATACATATTGGTTTTGCAGACAGCTTTACTCGATGCTGTCAAACAATAATAGCTTTTTGAAATTGATCAAAATTACATACTACATCTGCTTGAAACCAGGTTTTGCTTTCAAAATACTTTCAAATTTTCCATTTGTTTTAACTTGCCCAAAAAAAAGTTTAATTATAGGTGTAGTTTTGCAATTATAAAGAATGATAATACATGAAATTATTTTCTGGTTTCACTGAGTATACTCAAACTTTCATTGAGGTATTTTCTGCCTAATTTTCATTATATGTTTAATTATTTTTTTTAAGTTTGGAGAATATTGCTATCATACAATAATTATGCAACTTTTATGTTAAATTGTTGTTCTTACTCCAACGTTTTAAAAATCCAGCATATTTGCATATGTGATTGAAATTTTTCTTAAAGTCTAGCCCATGAAGAATTAATACATTTTCGAACATTACACAAGAATCATTATAAATTTGGTATGGTTATAGAGTATGAATGCAATGTTTTCTAAGTTAATTAGAAAGGTTAAGTAAATAAATGCGGTATATTACATGTACAGAGACTTCTCGACTTACAAACGAGTTACGTTCATAAGGTGAATTGTTCGTAAATTTGTAATCTGTATGAACACTTTACGTGTGGTCCTACCAAACATTCCTACAGTGTGTTAGTTATATAATAAAGTTGTATTAAAACATAAAAAGTTTGTTGTTTTATCCTAAAAATACAATAAAAAGAACAAAAAAGCATAAATTATGTTAATTAATTATAGTAATAATAATAACAATAATAGTTATATTATTATAATAATATTATTGCAGAGGTTACCATGAAACTGAACTCACCAAACCGACTGCCCCTTTTAGGAAGGCGACAGTTTATTCCATATGGGCTACTTGCCAGGTGTTCTTTTTTTCTTGCTGTTGACTGAAAAGCATTAAAGTCCCTGTTTTCAGGTGGGTGGACAAAACACTCTTCTCCTAGATTTATGTTTCCCTCAAAACTCCTACATAATAATAATTATCACCACCTTTGTTTCCATTGATGTGGCTCGTCACTTTTTAGCACTACCACTAACATCACTAGCCTGACGCTTTTCACCACCCATGATGGATATGCGATGCACTGGATAATTCATGATAAATCACAATAAATGTTAGAGCACCCCAGTGTATGGGTACACGTACATGTACGTGCTGTCCGGCGTATGGGTACACGTACGTGTACGCGCTGTCCGGCGTATGGGTACGTGTATGTGCTGTCCAGTGTATGAGTACACGTACATGTATGCACTGTCCGGCATATGTAGCGGCCAAACGCTGTACCTGTTTAGAGAGCCGTGCACGTAAAATATTTTAGCTGCAGCTCCCTAGTTCCTTCCTCCGAACAAAAATTGAAAGAATAAATAAAATTCATTAAATGCCTTTGTTTGTATCTATGAATGTTTGCAAGTTGGATGTTCATAAGTTGAGGAGTGTCTGTAATGGAATTCATTACGTTAGAGAGATGTTGCCTTATATATTTATGTACTTAAGTATGTATTTACTTTTAATTTGTGACATCCCACCAGTTTATTTATATCCATTAAATTTATATGAGAAACAGGTTTGTTTATTGCACAACCCATTTGCATTATGTAATATAGTAAAAACACACTGTACAAGTATTTAACCACCTTGTAAACAGGGCAAAGTGTTATAGCGGTATAACAAATTTTCTTACTTATTTAGCTCCTTGTGATGGGTTGGCGCTCTGCCCTGGGTGTCCCCTGCCCTCCATCCTTTGCCTCCTGGGATGGGCTCCAGGTTTCCCACGACCATGAATTGGACAAGCGGTGTAGAGAATGCATTGGATTGGTTGGATTATTTATGTCCATCGAACTATACTAATGTAACAAATAATTACGTAATGTATTTTTTCACTACAAATAATTTTAAATTATGTATTTTACATTTGTTAAGTAAAATATTTTTAAGTACAAGAACTGGGGTGCAAGATTTTACACTCTTGGCACAACTGTTCCAAAAATTCACCCCTCAGACAAAAACACTATACAGTAATTGTTTACATTGGTTCTGATTGTTGGTTTTTGAAAGACATGATCTTCTCAAATCATGTTGACTTTCTCATGTTAAATAACATCTCGATACTTTGTAATATTTTAAAACCTGCTAAATTTAAACTTTTAGTAGAAAAAATTGTGGATTTGTTCATTCACAATAACTGATTTATCATCCATAAAGCTTTTGGTTAAAGTAGAAAAAAAGAGTATGTAATCAGTTTGCATGTATTTACCCATAGCTCTACACAATAATTAATATATGGAAATATAAGCGAGCAATATAATATATACAGTGCATCCTGATGTAAGAAATCTTCAGCTTTGACACAATATTACAACAGACTTGGAAAATCTTACTTTGATATGTTAGATTTAAGCTTTTCAACTTAATTTATTAGCTATAACCATTCTCAAAACTTTCATTTTAGACCCCTTATCAATTTAACATCATTTATTCTAAATTTACTTCAAGAATTTGATACACAGTTCCAAAACATTAAGTTAATTTTACTTATATGCTGTGAGAATGTATTAACATCAAACCATTTAATTATGAATGATAGGTCTTCTCCACCATATCTAAACATTTCAAATGTTTCTTGCTACAGAGTATGGTTATATCCTCAGCAAATTATATACATTTTAATTTTTGAGAAACAATACAAATTGCATTTCTTTACAAAATAAACAGCAATGGACCAAGAACTGAAATTTGAGGAACCACCTTCATACACAATCTTTAGTAAATTGCAGATCTCTATAACATTTGAGAATAATAATATTCTGCTGATATTGTCAAATGAACAGTAATAAAACAGCAAACAGTAATAGAATTGTATTCTGAAAATTAAAACGTACTGAGATAATAAATTTATTTGGTAGTTTTTAGTGCGTGGTTGCTTTCTATAAAAAGAGTGTACAGAATTAAATTGTAACACTGTATTTTTTATATTTTTTGACAGTTATATAGGCAAAGTGGAACTTTTACTTTATGACACGTTGTACCCGATACCCAGATGAGATACCTGATTATTATATGGCTGCAACTGGCTATTATTAAAAATAAATACATACACTAATTTATCCATACTGCAACATAAGTGAAAATACATAATAGATCACTAAAAAAATAAATTCATAATAAATATATTTTACTGGAAAGTATAAACTAATGCATATTGTCATAGCACACATATATATTGCACTTTATCAATGCACATTTTCTCTATTAGCCTAAAATTAGTGAATTTTAATTCATATCAGACTGTTATAACAAAAGTGGGTATGCTTTTAAAAATCTATGTCCATACATAATTAAGATTATTTATTTGTTAAATTGGGAAGGGAATCAGATTTATGGGCCAGTACATCACATACAAGAAACTTGTTCTCTGCAATTAACCCATTCCCCTAGGGAGAACAGCAGGCAGCTACACATGGCACCCTGGGAGCTAGCATTTGTGTGTCTTGCTCACAGACACCCTTGGCACCTTGGCTGTTAATTGAACACATCCCAGCCCAGTGGTCTACCCACTGAGCCACCAGGTAGACTGTTGTGTAATGCTGCAGTTTGAGTAAGTGCTCCACACTCACCAGAGGGTTTGAGTGAGTGCTCAGGATTGGCCAGGTGGTCTATTGAATGTCCTACCTTCTATATATCGTGTAAGTGCTTGGAACCAGCCAGGTGGTCTGTCCAGTGCTCTGCCTTGTATACTTTGTAGCCAGGGTAAGAATACAGTACTCCTATAATTTTAAATTAGATAAGCAGTTAGTGTA
>JABJVR010029199.1:2360-15226 GCA_025773905.1 Chitala chitala
TCTTTCCTACTGAAGGCTGTCCTAGGTAGTGTCTCCTACTGGTGGCTGTCCTCGGTAGTCTCTCCTACTGAAGGCTGAGAAGTAGTCTTTCCTACTGAAGGCTGTCCTAGGTAGTGTCTCCTACTGGTGGCTGTCCTCGGTAGTCTCTCCTACTGAAGGCTGTTTTTATGTTATTTTTTTACCCAGCTAATGCATGTATGATGTAGCACAGAAACAGTTTTGTAGCTTATTGTTAACGATGAAGTCATTTTATGACTGTTGTAGATAACTTTGTAGAATAGATTTATTCACAACTAAAACTTGTAGTTTCTAGTGCTTTTGTAGTTTCTAGTGGTGAAGGAAAAAGTATGTATCAATACATTTTAAAAAGTATTTTTATGATGGAGGGGGTTAAATATTGTGAACATTAAGGATTGAATTAAGTATAGACACAAGTTTTTTTCTATGTAAATTCATTTCATGTTTTTAAAGCTTGTCAAAGTCTCTGACAAACATCTGACTTCATTACAGTCCATCATTACAGTTAACTTCTCAGCTTACATTATTTTTAATTGAGCCTGTGTGTAAGAATAGGCAGCCATGACAGCTGTTCTTTGGAAATAATACCATTTCCTGTTCTTTAGAATAGAAAGTCAGAAAATAGAGATGGTTGCTAGGAGAAGGAATTGACTAATTCAGTCAAGTTGAAACCTTTTGACTCCTAATCACAAATGTGTAACTTCTTTAAGTAGTATTTTTGGGCATCTGGTATTGTTTAATTTAATAAAGTGGCAATTTCCTCTTTAAAATGTGGGCATGGATGTGTGTGAATTACTTCACTGCAGTCTAATATACAGAAAATTGTAGAATCCCCAAAATGGAACCGCATTATATTTGTGAGATTGGAATTAGTGTTTTTTCTCATGCCTAAACACAGAAACTGACAGCGAGTTCCTCCACAGCCCAATTGTGAGCACTTTAATGCTGCCTAGAGACAGTGGAATAGATTGGTGGACTGCTTATTGAATTTAATAAAAGTCGCTATGGAGGGCTGCTGTGGCTTCAATGGCTGAAAGACCATTTCTGCAGAAAAACAAATCCATCAGCGTAACAGAATCCCACACATTTTCCCATTACATTTCCGCGAGGTTTTAGCTGAAGAGTGGATGTCATTAAGGACGGCTCTTATCAGAACCTTCACCCTCAGTGACCCTTTTAACGCTTGTGCATGTTGCCACTGCCAGTTGTGTTTTACAGAACCACCTTGGGCTGCGGTGTGTGCTGTGGTCAAACAGTACTCCCCGCACACCCAGGCCAGAGCACTGGGAACCCTTTGGGAACGGTGTTTGGGTGGAGAACATTGTTGACTTGGCAGCTTTTCCCTTTGATACAAACATGTTTCGCTGTTGTTAAACACACACGTCCATCCCTGAGGCGTGCTGGCCTGGGATCCCACAGAGAGCGGGAGGGAGGAAATGTATAAATGGTGGCTAATGGTAAGCCAGAGGTAACAGAGAGAACGTGCAGTTAGCTGTAGGGTCGCAGCCCGAGAGGAGAGCCTAAAAGCTCTGAGCATTTCTGCTGCTTGCCTTTGCTGGGCAGCTCGTTGGCCCTCCTTCGTTTGAACACAGCACCTCCTTTTCCATTAGGTGGAGTTAATGTTTAATGCTTCTCAATCCATGGCCCTAGTATAAAACACTGCCTGTACAGCGAGCGACCCGGCCCGTGTTGCGCTGCCTGTACAGCGAGCGACCCGGCCCGTGTTGTGCTGCCTGTAAAGCGAGCGACCCGGCCCGTGTTGCGCTGCCTGTACAGCGAGCGACCCGGCCCGTGTTCCGCTGCCTGTACAGCGAGCGACCCGGCCCGTGTTGCGCTGCCTGTACAGCGAGCGACCCGGCCCGTGTTGCGCTGCCTGTACAGCGAGCGACCCGGCCCCTTCCTGTTTGTCAGGTCTCGATGTTGTGATCATGCTTTTTTCCTGTGCTGCCTTTCCAGCAGTGCTCACTGAAGTACGTTAGGAAGTAGGAATGCCTGCCTATGAGGAAGAGGAGAGTGTGTGTGTGATGAAGTGTGACGTCTCCGAGGAAGGAGAGTGTGTGTGAGGAAGTGTGACGTCTCCGAGGAAGGAGAGTGTGTGTGAGGAAGTGTGACGTCTCTGAGGAAGGAGAGTGTGTGTGAGGAAGTGTGACGTCTCTGAGGAAGGAGAGTGTGTGTGGCATCTGTCAGGATGGAGGTGTGCTATTTCCAGCAACTATTTACCTACAAACTTATGTGTATGTGTATGTGTATGGGGCTGCTACTCGCTGTGTTTGACAAGCTGAAGTCATTAATGAAATGCTGGTACGTCTTTCCTCTGTTCTGACTAACCCACAGATCTGTCTGCTTCTCTGCTGCTCAGTTTGTGTGTGTGTATTTTTGTCTGTCCCGCCACCCTTCCAGTTAACTAGCGAAAGGCACAAGCTAAAAGAGGCTCAGAGGCTGCTCAGCGAGACCCAAGGCAAGGTGGGTGCTCCTTCATCCTCAGCATCTTCAGCTCTAACACGCTTCCTAATGCGTTTTCACTCCCTCAGTGTGCTGATTGTTGCAAAGTGGACCTTAGGTGTAAACAACTGCAGGCTAAATCGTGGTTGTTTCTCATTAGTGAGAGAGAGGGAAAGGGAGCTTTAATTACATGGCATTCCTGATTGTCTGAGTCTGTGCTCTCTCTGCCAGTCTCTACCCGGCCTTCCTCTTTGCTTCAAAGCCCAGCAGAATAGGCTGTTCTGCCTGTGCCCTCCTACACTTTGATGATGGCTTAGCGATGATAGATGCAGTGGTGATCGGGGGCCACCAGTGGACGTAGCGCGGCCCTGCTGCCGTCCCCAGCTGGCCTTAACCATTCAGATGGATGTTCGTGGGGCTTTGAGGGCATGCTGATGGTGCCACAAATGACATTCATGAAGGACATGATGAAGGATGGCCCCGCGGTTTGAGGTGGAGTGCCTCACAGACCACATGGAGGTCACACGTTTATTAACATTCAGCCGGCATGTCAGGAGAGGCGCGTCAGCTCCTCTGAGACGTTTTAATAAGAAAACAACCGTTCTAATTCACCGCCTAATTTTCCTTCGCTCTCCAGCATTAATATTAAAGCAGAGAGTACCAACAACAGTTCAGAGATTGACAGACAAACATCCACCCAGCAGGCGGGAGCGTTAAACTCGAGGGGGCAGCTTGTCCTTTCCCTCGTAGTCTCTATCCCACCACGCCTTCTTAAACAGCTGCTCTCAGAAAATACAAACAATGGGCTGATGGGAGTATAAGCTGAAGAGCTGTGTTGTGTTTAGGGCAGAGCAGGGTCTGTGACTTTGTGGTGGAGAGGCACGCATTGGGGGAATTGGCTCTGAAATGAGCCGTGTGCCTTTATTTCATGCAGCAGACACATGTGTAATGAGTTTTAGTGGCAAGATCAGCTTCTGATCATGCAAAGGTCAAAGTCTCTCTTTACCGTAGGATTTCTGAGAGATCTGTTTGCACACTTTCTGTACCTAAACAGTCCTAGCCTCTCTATGAAGATATAAAAGTACCTGTTTCAATAACAGCCTCCTAATGGTACACACAGCTGCAAGTATGCTCCTTATCAGCACTGCCTTTAATTTTCATCTGTCTGCTGAATGATGGCATCCATTTGTGAAGCGTGTGTGTGGAGTTTAGAAGGTGTAAAGAGAAAATCGTTTATCGTGAATTGGGAGCAGAGAATATCCAGCCATCCGAAGCCTGTCTGTGTATCACTTTGGTCCGTTTAGTGTGTTAAACACAGCAGGGGATTCCAGGCCCAGCTCCTTTTGTGGGTTTGGGAGAGAATGTTGACTGTCTTGCTGTTGGACAGTGATGGAAAAGAGTGTGGAGATGAGCAGACATGCGTGTGTTAGTTGTGACTGTGAGCTCTGTGAATGGGCATTTCTGGACCTGCTGTTGGTAGCAGCAGTGAAGATGGAGGTCCAGGCCTTGTTACACACTCTCCACTCACACTTTGTTTCTTGTCTCTCTAGGTAGCAGCTGGTCCAGCGGCACATGGGGTGCTCTGCCCCCCCCCTCCCCCGCCCGGGGCAGCCCCTCCCCCGCCCCCTCCCCCGCCCCCTCCACCCCCTGGGGCGTGTCCTCCACCTCCGCCACCTCCTCCTTTGCACGCTGGTATGCCACCCCCACCTCCGCCTCCTCCAGGTTTTGGGCCGCCCCCACCTGGGGGTGGACCACCTCCTCCTCCATTCCTGGGGGGTCCTGGTATTCCACCGCCCCCTGCTCCACCTGTCGTCAAGTTGCCTTATGGTCTGGAGCCAAAGAAGGTGTATAAGCCAGAAACGGTCATGAAGAGGGTGAACTGGTCCAAGGTAGGTCGTGCCATTATGTGTGGACTCATAGGAGACTTATGGACTGTAGCCATGCGGGTGGCATTTTGTTTCTCGTTGCAGCAGTATCACATTTCGGGAAGGCGCTTTGGCTCCGGTATGCTGAAGTGTTAGCAACGTACTTGGTTTAGAAGGCACCTGAACTGAATTTGGGAGCACTTTGTGAATTTGTGTAGGCTGCCGCTTTGAGTCCAGTTCATATGTTTGAGGTGTGCATGGTGTCGTTGTCATGGTTTAGTCACCTGTGCTGAGGGTTATGTGGTGGAGGTCCCCCTGAGGTTGAGGAATGACCCAATCGTCAGGCTAAGGCAAACAGCTGAATGCGTTACAGTCCAGTGGAATGTAAAAGCACTGCAGGTTCTGTAACCTTTCTCCAGCTCTCTTCCTGGAGCCGGATCATTGTTGTTTTTGCTTTTGTTGTGTTTTGCTCATACATCTTGTTCCTTGGGAGGTCTTTATGAGTAAGAGACTGGTTTTTTTTCTGTTTTAATCCATTTTTTATTGCGTATGTGACCCTGTGTTCAGACTTTTTCTTTTTTTTTTTTTGTTCTTTTTGTTGGACTTGGGTGTGACAGTGAACTCATCATGTGTAAAACTCAGAAGGCTGTTTCCCTTTTGTGTTAATGGCTTCATTTGAATAGTCATTGTGCAGAGTCCTGCTTTGTGATTTTCTGTGTCTTTGAGGTCAAATGAAATGTCAGCGGTGGTGTTTTCTCGCAGTCCGTGGTGTTCTCTCCAAAGCGTGCAGCGGTATGTGGCTGCCTGTGTGTAAGGCCACTGTACAGGTGAACTCTATTCAGCTCCACATCATTAGATACCTTATTTCATTTGTCGTCTACAGTAAACACACTGAATACAGATGCAGTGTATTTTTGTCAGCCTTGGGGGGGTGTGCATGGGGGTTTCTCCACTTGGTTGTCTGTCTCTGTGGTGTTCAGGAACACTTCTTCACTCTCCAAACCATTCCCTCCCCTGCTGTCCCCAACAACGAGGGCGGTGGGGGGCTGGTGGTGGTGGTGAGGTTCCAGGATAGCACCCAGAAGCAGTATTTTTAAAGCTTATAACGGATTTTCAAGATGCCAGGCTTTGAGATTGTGGCCCGGAGGTGCACTAATGTAATCTGTCGTACAGCCAGAGCACCAGAACTGGGGGAAGAAATGTGTTTATGGAGTAGTAAACGAGTGCAGGCCTTGTCTGAGGTTGTGTGTAATAGAAGGGAGTCGTGAGAGCACCCCCCATTCCTGTCCACAGCTCCCTCCCACCACTTCCACTCAGAAAAACCAACCGAAGCAGAACAAAGTTCCTCTTCTTGCCTCTGTAATCCGCATGTTAATTGGAGTTTGAGGTTTTGCTCTCTCTTATTTGCAGGGCTGCTCTCTCTGAATGGTCTATTTACCGATTTTTATACCTTCGTTTTAAGATTACTTCGGATAGAAAAGAGGAGGAACATTATTTAGAAAATGTTTGGAGAGTTGATTCTAGATGACCTGGGCTTGATGAAGGAGTGTGCCAGTCCACGGTTAACCAGAATGCCAGGGGAGAGTTGTAACTGCAGAAAGTGACACATTGTGATAGGGTCAGCATGCGTGTGTGTGTGCGTGTGCGTGTGTGTGTGCGTGCGCGTGTGTTGGGTGTGGTGGATGAGCTTTGTCGTGGTTTTACCCATTACCAGGTTGTGTGGATTGGAGATGGTGGCCTGGTTTTCCTTGACCACACTGCTGCCCCTACACGGCGGCTCCGCTGTACTTACTCTACTCCAGGTTAATGTATGTTTGGGCATGTTCACCAAGTTGGTGTTATTCCTGTCTGCACTGCAGATATCAAGAGGTTTCAGGTGGGATGCTTACCTGGGGTTGAGCGGCTCAGATACTCTGTCAAGTTTAATTATCTTAATGGATTCAATGTGTTTTAATAAAGTAGAAAAGGTGGGGGTAGGGGAATTGGCACATGCATTTGCCTGGAAACTGGGGGTTAGATTCAAAAATCAATTTGTGCTTGTTACTAGTTTGTGCAGTTGGAGATCACCAGTCCTTTTCATAACCCATGAAGCCTGGAGGCTCAAACATGTCTAACCCAGTTTGCTGTGTCTGTGCAGATCGTACCTCAGGAAATGGCGGAGAACTGTTTCTGGATCAGAGTTAAGGAGGAGAAATTTGAGAATTCCGACCTGTTTGCAAAACTCTCTGTCAACTTCTCCACCAAGTCCACAGGTAAGAGTTTGTCTACCTGCCGCTCAGTGATTATAATGCGGCCGTTCTGCTAATTCATCCGGCCATTTGCTTCATTACGATAGGGCTGCACTGGGTGGCAAGTGCTTAGCATGAATAATGCTCATAAAAGTCTGCTCTTTCTGTAAACTGCTAATTATCCCAGAAAGTACTTTTGTGAACTTTCTGGACTTTGTAAGGAGGTTGTGGAGTTCTTACCAATGTCTTTGCTTCGCTGAAATCACTCCAATTAGCAAAAGGAGGGCAGCATTGTGTTTGTGAATCGCTTAGGGACTGGAGCTGGGCCTCCCCGGCTCAGCCTGCATTGGACTGCTTCTGATGTAAGTGCAGGACAGTCACGCTCGGCTTAGCACCGCTGCTCGAGTCGGCATGAAGATGGTGACTGACGCTCTGGGAGATTCTGTCCTGGGCCGTCTGGTCCGAGCTATGTTCTTCTTCTACTGGAGTCACTGATGAGGAGAGGAGACGAGGATGGAAGGGCTGAGGAGTGGGTGGGCGTGTGTGCGTGCACGCACGTTTGTGTATGGTTGGCCTTTAGCTGAGGAAGTTGTCAGAAACAGACTTACATTTCTACCCACTGCTCTAATTTCTTGTAGCAGATTATGGATATTGGTGAAACAACCATGTAAATTGCCATGGACCTGTCATATAATGAACATGGGTTCTGCAAATCGCCATGGAGCTGTCATGTAATGAACATGGGTTCTGCAAATCGCCATGGAGCTGTCATGTAATGAACATGGGTTCTGGTCTTCTCTGTCTGCCAGCCATTAGCAGCCAGCTTACCCATCATGCACTGGACTGCTCAGTGAAGCAGCTGATGGTTTGCTTGACCTATTGTCTGCCCTTGCCTGTGAGATGTCCTGGTCATGGACTTCAGACATGGGTGGATGCTCATATGCAGTGGAGATGTGTGTAGCGAGCTGACGGCTGTGTATCAAACTCACTGCGAGCGAGTGTCTGTACCGCTAATGAGCAGTGAGGCAAAGGGCGCTTTTCCACCGACCCAGGTACTGAACTTTTGGTACTAAAAAAACGGTACCTTTTTCTGCTGCTTTCAAG
The DNA here is from genome assembly GCA_025773905.1 of Chitala chitala. Classification (NCBI taxonomy): domain Eukaryota; kingdom Metazoa; phylum Chordata; class Actinopteri; order Osteoglossiformes; family Notopteridae; genus Chitala; species Chitala chitala. Next base: position 10,018 of record JABJVR010029199.1, read on the forward strand.
TGCAGTTATAGTACGGTGTCAAAGCAAATGCTGTAGTCGTTTGGTGCTGAGGGGTGGGACTGTGTTTAATGCCTGCTAGTTCTGCTAACAACACACCTCACAAACATGACATTCAGCAGCCATCTCAAAAAAGTGTCCTTACAAACTCAGAAAACACTGATGTATGAATTAAAACAGAAGTAATAATGGATGTGTGAAGAAATGCTTTCTCACCTCCTCAAAGTATTATTACTTATTTTAAAGTTATAAAATAACTTCCATTAAAGTCATGACATGCTGCGTTTTGTCGCTGCACTTTTTGGATGTTGATTTTCCCTGAGTTACCAAGCTTTAATTATTAAGCACAAAATATGTACTTTTATTTTAAATGTCAGTTTGGAGTGGCCACGAATGATGACATTCTGTTTCAGTACCAGGTTTTCATGTCATTGGAAAAGAAACAGAATAAATACTGTTGATTTTGGACCAGTTTTGTACCATTGGCTTTGGACCAGTTTTGTAGTACTGAACCTTCGAACCCAGGGTAGTGGAAAAGCACCGAATGTGCAGAGCATGTTTTCAGAAAGTATTTAAGAACATGGAAACACTGAACATTATCAAGGCCTCTTCTGAGAAACAAGTGTTAGAAATTGGTCCTTCAGCCTTAATGTTTTGGCAGATGTTTGCTCTGTGCAATATATATACACGTGTTTTATTTCTGCTGCCTCATGATGTTTATCTTGAACTTCTCGATAGATATGATTAGCATTTCCCTTCATGTTCAGCTGCCGGATTCTGTGAGCAGCATTATTAGTGTTATTTTAATTACTGTTACTGAATCTGTGAAGGTTCTTTGTGGATCCACCCTGCTCTTAGCCGTACTGTGAGGTCTGATCGCCCTGGCGACAGCCATATCCGTGACTTACTAATCCTCACTCAGCGTGCAAATCGCCTGTGGATCGTAGCTCTGCTCGCTTGCTAAATTTGCCCTACATTTAAGTAGCAGAGTGGCTGTATGACACATCTTTTCGTTTTTTTCTACCTAAACCCTTCACCGGATGATGAATATGACATGAAGGAAGCTCTAAGAAGCGTGAAAACTGCTCCCTCTGGAAAAATCTCACTTTTTCCTAACTTGTTGAGTAGTAATTGTTGCAGATATTACTGAAGATCAACGTAAATAGTCGTCCGTGCAGACTTGGAGTCCTGCTCTGCTGTTTGTCTGTGGACAGATTTAATTATGACATCACTGAGCAGTTGTTACGCTCGCTCTGCAGCACGGAGGACACGCACGGAGCTCACTATCTCGCTCCCACAGCGAGTGCGATCCAATGCCCTCCATCTTTAATGGTCTTTGGAGAAACTGAAATCACCTGCCAACTGGGATTTTAAGGCTTCCCTCCATCCTGCTTAGATGACGAAATTCCCTCTGTGTTCCCAATTAGACTGCCTTGTTGCAGGGTACATGCCACACATCTGATGATGTTCTTAGTCTCTGTCTCTGTTCTCTCTCTTATTAATACTGTTCCTCTGCTTTACCTGTGGTTTTTTTGCAAGCTGATTATCTACATGTGTTTGTGTTGTTATAAACAAAGTGAAATTCCTTTGAATGTAGAGGACCAGTTTGTAAACCTCTACGTGTGTTCATGTTGCTTGACTACACCTTGGATTTGCTTCCCCCTCCGATGGCCTCCTCAGCAGATCACCTCCAGTATGTTTTCTGATGTAACACAGCTTCTCACCACGATCCAACCCTCATGGGCTGTGAGTGGTCCTGTGGGAAGGAGCACACCTTCTGCTCGCTAATTGTTGTTGAAAAGAGACTGACAGTGACGTGTGGCAATGATTTTTCTGTCACGGGGGATCAGCCGCCCTCCACCTGTGCCTGTCCTCGACCGTCACCTCTCTAGCCCTGTGCTTGTGAAGTGGTTGGCTCACGTCCCCTTCATCACTGAGGCTGAGTAGTAGTGTTCTCCTGGTTCTTTATTTCATCATCGCCGTTAAGCTGCATGGTGCTTCAGATGAAACGCGGTTGTAAATGTGGATAGAAATGCGGAATATATGAGGGTAATCCATTTTCTCTGAGGATGCCTATTTTTTCGGTAACAGTTTTGCGATGAAAATGAGATGTGTGTAGGAGAAAGGAGAATCGTGCTGGAGCCTGGCTTACAGAACACGCTGAATACTGAAGCACAGACAGAAGCTTCTGGACGTGTCTTCTCTTCCAGGTCCCGCACTTATTTGCAGAACCTCTGGACATTTCACACCTTTGTCTCTGACCCTCTTCTGTCATTCATTCATTCTTCTTCTTCCTCTTTGGGCCTTGAGTAGCTAAGAGCCTGTTGAGACATCCTGGACAGTCTCCTGACCATCACAGGGCACAAGGCAGGGGACATCCTGGACAGGACACCAACCCATCACAGGACACCAACCCATCACAGGGCAGAAGGCAGGGGACACCCTAGGCAGGGCACCAACCCATCACAGGGCACAAGGCAGGGGGCACCCTGGGCAGGACACCAACCCATCACAGGGCACAAGGCAGGGGGCACCCTGGACAGGACACCAACCCAACACAGGGCACAAGGCAGGGGACACCCTAGGCAGGGCACCAACCCATCACAGGGCACAAGGCAGGGGGCACCCTGGACAGGGCACCAACCCATCACAGGGCACAGGGTAGGACTGAATGTTTGTCCTGTGTTTTGCGGTTTTCACAGGGACCGCGTGGGTGGTGCTAGGATGGGATCCGAACGCACAGTGCAGCTCTGCCATAGCCATTTGGTTTTTCTTGGCTCTGTGGTTCGTTGCTGCTAATGAATGTAGAGCTGATTCTTTGCACCTCTCAGACCAGGTTGCTGGGCTTCTGGACTGCACTGATTTCTGCTGACTTACAGAGGCCAGATGTGCACCAGGTGAACATGTTAGCACAGCTGTCGCCCATGACAGCATCTCCCGTGACAACGTGTAACGCAGAAGTGGGTTCATGAATTGGAGGCAGTGGAAGATATTTTACTGTGAAGTCAGCTCTTAATGATGTGTATATAAGACTAAGATGTAGTATTGTTCAAGTGGAATGGCTCATTCTGGAGGGGCAATAATTTTTTAATTACCCCCATTTGCATGGGCTGTTTGTCTCAGTGAAGCCAGATGCACCCCCTCACTCATTTGTTGTTTTTGGGGCATGGAGTGGGGGTGCTTTAGTGGCACTCTGGGGGGTAGCCCTTTAATTTACTTGTCTTAGTGATATTTTAATAAATCAGATTGCAGCCAAAATTAGGTCCTTAAATATTAATGGCTTGTAATTAGTTTATTGTGCGCTAAAGGATCCACAGGGGTGACCTGGATCGAGGAAGTTAGAAGACTGCGTTTTTTTTCTCGTTTCCCACTGTTTTTCCTTAATAATGCTTTCCATGAAGTCCTACTGATTTTAATCTTTGGCTCTCCGAAGAGACCAATTTTGCTTTTTGCTTAACATCCTTTCCAGGAAAATATTGCCCTCCTTTAAGACCCGTGTTAGTGACGGTTTAACTCACTTTTTGAACTTGTGTGAGGTGTGCGCAGGTGTTCAGCTGGACGATCTCTCCTGGACATGTGAAGACATTTCGAGGCTGACTCTCTTCTCATTACGCAGTGTTTTTGCTATGTTGTAAGAAGCCGAGCATTCCCTGAGTGCTACTATGTCACCGTGGTGTCATGGGACAGGACTCCGGTCACACAGGAGAGCGTGTGTACGTCATTCCGCCCTGTTTCAAGCCTCGCTGCTTGTGCTAATGTCGCCCCGCTGATGGACCTTTGGTTCCTGTTGGTAACATAAGGAGGACCACCTATAGCTCTGGATGGCTTCCTCTCAATGCCAGACCACCTGTCTCAGATGTGCTCTGTCAAGCGTCTTGCAGATGAAGTCTTTCGGTTCTTCCTGAGAAACTGAAAACTGGTGTTCTTATGTGTTGAGTCATTCCTTGTCGCTTTTGTTCGTTATGCAGTTTTGCTGACTTAATTACAACAATTTTGTTTTAGAAAGTGAATTTTTTATTTTTTTTTTTACTTTTATTATTGTTCCTATTAGAGTCTGTGCTTTAATTTACGTAAGGGACATCAGCATGCTTTACAGAAACGTTTTTCAGACATGGTCTCAGAATGCTGCACTACGAGGTGTTCACAGTAACATTGCAATGTGCAGGTAGAAACGCCAGTAGGGGGTCACATGAAGGCGTGGCTCTGTTGTTTCTTACGTCATCGCTGCAGTGCAAGGCTCAGTTAATGGTGGAAGCTCTACCAGTTTAAATGGGCATTTTACCCAGGCCCTCAGAGCGCTGTGCATTCTGCAGTTTTTCAAACAGAATTGCAATGCAGATGTAGTATGGCTGCCATGCCCTGGAGGTGTGTGTAAGGGCCGTAATTGTGCGTTGTCTTGTCTCATGGATGTATGCGATGTACGCCTTAATCACATGCTGTCCCATCTCTTCATGTTACCGTCTTTTATCTTTGCTTTGGTTTCTCCTGGGAAGCCTTTTAGGAGGTGTGTGTGTGTGTGTGTGTGTGTGTGTGTGTGTGTGTATGTGTGTACACGTGTGCGCGTATACATATGTGCATGTTTGCACATTTTCCAGTTGAATTGTGTAGGGATATATATACTAATTAGTTAATTATCCTTTTATCACACTGGAATTCTGGATACGTACGCTTATGAAACCTTTGTTTGCCAGTGGTTTTTGACACCTGTCTGTTCCATTGTCTTCTGGGTGTTGGGGGTGGGGGCAGGGGGGGTTATGAAGATTGAACAGACATGAGCAGGAAGCAGTACAGCTGTCTTTCTATTGGTGGTTGTAAAACAGCAGTGCCTGGACAAGAGTGGACCATAAAGTCACGCCATCAATCCTAGGTGAAAAGCTGCTGTTGAGCCATTTCAGATGGTGTGCTTCACATGTTCTATAGTGCTTTCACTGAATGTGCAAATATCTGGGTGGTTCTCATAAGGGAAGGTGAGGACTAATGTGGATCACATGCATTAAAGGTGATGTAATTACAGATGTGGTTTTGTGGAGAGAGGGACAGCATGTTATTGCATCACACACCCCTTGTCCTGCTGCTTTGCCTCAACACTCTGAGCTCTGCTACTGCGTTTTGCTATAGCACTCTGAGCTCTGCTACAGCACTCTGCTTCAGCACTCTGAGCTCTGCTACAGCACTCTGCTTCAGCACTCTGAGCTCTGCTACAGCACTCTGA
>JABJVR010029229.1:0-35409 GCA_025773905.1 Chitala chitala
ACAAGATAATAATTTATACATGCATTCTTCCTGTGTCATCTATTGCATTCAAGCTGTTCAGGTGAGGCAGTTGTGTCTTGCTCCAGCACATGAGATGTATACCAATAAGTGCCTGTCTCTTTTCCTTGGCAATGAATGCAAGGACTCAAACAGGATAATTGGTTACTATTGTGTATTTTCATTTTTGCAATAAGTATTTTGTGTCAAACAATATCAATACTTCAAATTATTTTATATTCAACAAGCAAGGGTCACATGGAAAGGCACACGTGGCTCACTGAAAAATACTGTGATTACAAACTCCTAGATAATCTTAGAGCAAAGAGTTTGTCTTAGACTTTTAAAAAGTATTCTGCTGATCTTTGCATTTTGTATGTGTTCATGTAAGCACTTTTTTAAAGTAGCCACAGATTCAGTAAGTGAACAGTAAAATTCACCACACCTTGCAATGTTAAGATGTTATGCTAAATAAAAAGAAGCTGTCCATTCAAACTTATTCTAAAGGTTGAAACACAACTACCGGCCTCAAAGAAAAAATTAGATGTGAATAAGAAATCTGACAAACTTTTGACGAAAAGAGCAAGAAAAGGGGGACAATCTTAAAAGACAATTGTAAATATTGCCTACAAACTATGAAATGGCACTGGTAGTTTTCGAATACAGACTATTCAAGTGAAATAAACAAAGGAATATTAAACACTGACCAAAACAATTCCAGTTCAGTTCAATTAACAAAATTGCTGGTCCACGTTCTTTGACCAGCAGTCATTTGAAAAGAGCAAATGCAAGTCAAACATTTCTATGGGTGCTGAGCTTAGAAGTCCTCTATGCATAACCTGTGGAATTCAGTAAGGCACAATATTGTGTACATTATGTACTTCGGTCAGATTATTACTGTTTCACCCTGCTTCACACATACTATGTTGGGAGGAACTGCTTGACATACTGAAGCAAATTAAACCTAAGAAAACTCTGTGCACGAAGGAATTAGTTTTCATCTCCATCCACTCACATACAGATTCTTGGCAGCCAAAAATGATGGAAGACACTTATAAATACATACTCCTTACTGTGTATTTACAAAAAGGCACACAACTGCTTACATGCACAGCTAAGGAGAATGTTCAGACATACATTACCATAGTCCTCCATTTTAAGGCAATCCCACTACATATTGAAGGGGACTAGATTGATCTCCATTATATACATACAGTATATAATCATTAGCAAACATCAGTTACAACCTGAAATACTTATTATTAAACTGAGATGTACATATACATAAGCTCATCTATCAAGAACATAAAACCAAGGGTGTGGATGTTGTTATGTTGCTGCTAACATTACAGACATACTACATACACAGAAAGCATATACAGTACTACTAATGTACATAGAACAAAATGGTTTATCAATCCCATTAGCTTTATAGTTACATTTTTGCAGTTAACAGTATAATCAAATCTTACATTTACATATACTTGAAATGCAAAACTGCATAAAATTTATGGCAAGAATGTAACTGACAATACACGCGTAGCTACAAAAATGCAACCACAGGAATTACATGGATCCCGCCAAATATGTTCTCCTTTATTTTCCTTTAGAATTTGGGCAATCGGCTCAGACAGATTTGTTCATGTCTTCATAAGTTTCAAACAGTTTGTAAGCAGTGACCCATGATCAGTTAGTCTGTTTGTGTGTCGATTGCTATGTTGGGAATCATATGATCATGATTTGGGCCACAGCTAAACCAATACTTACATGACAGCCTTAATTTTAAAATATTGCATGTCATAAGGAATTCTGTTTAATGACTTGGATATCTCGTGTCTTGAAACACACTAATTTAATTACCAGTCATCCAGAAATAGTACACCAATAATTTTACAGTTTAAAGTTATAATTAAATCATAAAAACCATGTAAGGGTGATACAGATTTAAATAATTAGTCGTTTCTCCATTAATTAATAATCTCCCCTCATTTTCACACAAAACAATTTCAGTACATTAATACACCCACTGACTCTATATAATTCACTTAACTTCTCCCATTACAATACATTCATTTTAAACAATTTCAGTATGTTGTGAAAACTACGAGGCTGGAAATTGATAAGAATATGAATACTGTACTTGTTGATACAAACTGGAGCTTTTGACAGCTGAACCAGCATCTTGTTCATTATCCAGTCATGAATCTGAATTCTGCATGTGCCAGTTCATCAATCCACACCATAAGAACAGTGAGTTCCCAAACCAGAGGACTGCCAGGGCTCTAAAACACAGACCAGGCATCATAAAACCAACCAACCAATCTAATAGTGTCGGTACAGTTCCCACAACGCATGGAATATGGGAATGTCCACTTGAGAACAGTTCTCTCATCTACGTAACAGCATCTCCCTGTATTACCATACTGGTTTTTTAAGTTGTCCGCTGCAGGTTCTACTGGCATGACAGCAGGAAAACTACAATATATAAAGCTATACATATACCAGGGCAAAGCTAAACACAGGACTCTCCTGAACTCAGCTCAACACAAAGCACGGGAACTGAAAAAGGAGGAGTGAACTGAGAAACAGCCCAGCTTAAACAGATCACTGTACAAGTGTCAGCTGCACTCAATCAAGAACAGACCATGGAGGTGGGGGAGCATAAAACAAGGAAACTAAGGCTAAATTCAGGTCATACTCCTGACATTTCCTTGTTAATAAACATTCATGTTTGCATAAAAGTACAGGATTAATCTTTGGTTTTCAACGCTGCAGTTTGTTTTCATGCACAAATCTCAGAAACCATTTGTTTTACACGTATAAAATGAGCATATTTTACTTATGCACCAATGTTACACAGGCAAACCATACAAAAAATTCCATCTCAGTTTCTGTGCAGAACTCGCCTGTCCGTAGTGCCGTCTAATCTATCTATATTAATGCTGCAAGTCATACTTGCTGCCTCTACATACATACAGTGCACACATTAGCCCAATGGCACTTCTGTTCTTGTGGTTTGCTCGCTTAGTCACAGAAGAACCACCCCCTGGAAACCAAGGCAACTGTTCCTAAGGACTTATGCTGTGCCCACACATCAAGACTCCGCCCACTGGTTCCTTCTTTCAGTTTCTTTTCCTCTTCTGTTTACTCCCACCCTGCGTAATGCACTGCCTCCTCTACGCACTGGAGCAGGCGCTGCATGTTGAGCCATCCCGCTCCTTGGCATCATCACCAAACCTGGGGAGCACCTGCAAGTCCGGGTCCCGCTCCACGTTCGTGCTTTCCTCGTTAGCCAGGATGTGCCCCACGAGGCACCGCACGGCTGCATCAATATTCCTGTTCTCCTGTCCAGGACGGAGCGTTTTAGAAAGAAAGAAACAGGTCATTTTAATTTCTCCACACATTTTTTGTGAAATCAAAGCGAAAATAGCTAAGAAAAAAACATGCTGTTGGGAGAGCTAGAGAATTTAATTAAACTAGACCAATTCCTGGCGACACTGAAAAACATTCAGTTATCCATGCAAAAAAAAAAAATTAGCACATTAACATCACAAGTATTACAAATGTAAATGGTGACGAAAATGGCACTCTTCAAAATAAAATGATTTAAAAAGCAACTCTGAATTATTATGGTCAACCTTAATAATAAAGGCCATTGTTACTGTATATACTTGTGTATAAGTCGATCTCGTGGACAAGTTGAGGGCAGGACTAAAGTAGCTAAATTTGATGTGACTTGTGTATAAATCAGGGCCAAAAATTAACTGGGGCAAAGCAAATATGATTACAATTAATCTTTATCTAGAACTTAAAATGCAACGGTTGTAATTCTCAAGCAATAATTAACAAATTACTGAGGTATATCACCTTAAAAACACATAAAGTGTAAAGAAGTATATACTAATGAAACTTTAATATCAATATTATGCTAATTAAATGTATCAGTGTTTATGAAATACCTCAAAGACTGTTTACTTTTATTCCAATATGAAACCATAACCATCGTCACCAATTACTACATAAAAGGACTTATTGGTAACTTCATCTGGTTTAAATCAAATTCACAATCCGAGAAAGATGAAATTATTGTCACATTGACTTACCATATTAAATTGATGGTAATATTAAACTTAATACTAAACTACATTAACAACATAAAAAAATCTGTATTATGTAAATATTATTGCAAAACCAATAACCAATAACAATACAGCAATGTCATGTTAAATAACTTTTGTACAGAAGTTTTCTTTTTATTTTCCTTTTTTTCTAATTAAATCAACTGTATTTTTTGTCCCAAAAATTTCATCCTTAACCATTAGCAGCCGGTAGTTTGTGCACATGCATGTACTGTTCCTGGCTCACTTCCTGGTCCGACTCATTCATCGTGAGTCACATGCAGTATACATGCTTTATATAAGAATGTCCATAAGTTTACAGAAACAATACAGGCCCTGTTTTTAGGTCATTTAAGACCAAAATTTATGAACTTATAGAAAAGTATAAATGGTAATCAAGCAATTGTTTTAATGAACTAGTAGGACTTTGAATCTGTGCAATACCAGCTCTGTGTATACACAGGCAAATGTAACACCACTCTGTCGATTTCATTATAGTGTAACTGTGAACAGACTCCTGTCTGGCTGCACTGTAGCCCCAGGCCTGCTTTTTAACACGTCTCATAAACACACATTCACCATTTGACCATCCAGTCAGCTAAATGAGCATTCTTCATTTCTTAGCTTACCAAACGTGGCTAGCCTATTGACACATGATTATCAGTTCTCTTCATATACTTAAGGCAAACGCAAACACACACACACACGCACACACACACACACACACACACACACACACACACACACAAAGACATACAAAAATACAAAAACTTCATACAGTAATTAAGAAAAAATGTAAAATTTTAATTTATACATATGAAGTACATAAACAAGCACATAAGCACAGACGCTCACTCTCTCTCAGCACAGTGTCACTTCAGGTGGAATACCAATCAGAATGCCTCTGCTTTGAAAGTTTGCTGTACATTGGTTATTGTTTTTTTGCAAACACATGATAATGTTTTCCTTCTCAGCAAGCTAACAGTACATTTTCTTTAACAAGCAACTGCGACATTTTACCTAGCAAGCTAATGTTACTTTGCATAGCAAACTAGCTAGAAAGTTCAATTAATTATTATTATTAAGGGGTTAGACAGTGTATATTTGTGTATAACAGATTTATTTTTATCATCAAACTTACGTAAACATGTCAAATAGCTTTCACCTGCAAAAATATAAAGTTTAAAAAGTTTGGGCACCCAGTAATCAAGTTCATACTACCGTTCTAAACAGCATTTTCTGGTTATACCAGCATACAATGAGTATGCTTTATTTTAAGTGTTTTTTTTTTTTTTTTACTTATTTGATGCAAAGTGTATGTATTTTGTTATTGTTACTGCTCACTTAAAGTACTTGTTAATGAAAATATTTGTGTTGAGCTACCTTACTGTGTTATTGCTACGGTATTATTTAATAACTAATTTAACATAGCGTGGGAGTATGAGCCTCTGTCAGATACTGCCACAAACAGAATCTAATTCTGTGGGAAACCCTCATAAACAAACACTTTCATTATATATCGCTTCAAGTTAAATGTATCAGTGCAGGAAATCAGAACCAGTTGTAGGGCACACAGAGTATAGAGCCGTCCCCATCTAGAGAAAGCAGAAATATTTTGCACCAAGATGCAATAGTTCTGTTTACATTCCACAGGCAAGCTCTGTATAACCTCCACCAGAGCACAAAAGCACACACAGACTTGCAGACAGGCAGAGACTCGCACACACACACACACACACACACACACACACACACAGACACCTGCAGGAAGACATGCACACACAAATGCATGAATGTGGGATGCTTGAACATGTGACCCAGCCAAAGTGCATCTTTCTGGGAAATGTCTGGCCATGAAATTACAGACTTCACTGAAAATGTCAAGCTGGTCTAAATACAGCACTAAAGACTAAACTGAGTCTACCAACTGTCATGTGACCACAAGAGCACTGAATCTGAACCATCTATCATAAGATCTCCTGCTTATGTTAAGAAACAAGCTCAGTTAATGTAATGTTGTGAAACATATTCCTTAATTTTCTATATTGAATTGGTAAATTATGAATTTGCAAGGTATACTCTCCTGACTGAAAAGATTTATAGAACCTATTAATCAGCAGTTTATTCTTTTCATTTTTGCCACACTTTTCAGCTAAAATCCAGATCTAGTCCACCGTTCTTGTGTTTTCCTTCCACTCACTATTCTGTTATTCATCTTAAACTCCCTTTCTCTCCTTACCTTTGCTGAGGTCTCAAACCAGCCCACAAAGCCATTGTCTTTGCAAAATGCATCCAGTTTGGGGAGCTGTGAAGACATCCCTTCGCGTGATTGGTCAGACTTGTTGGCCAACAGCACAACAGGGACAGGTTTGCCGTTGACCAGAGTGACCTTGGAGTCAAGGTCATCTTTCCATTTGAGCACTGCCTCAAAGGTGGAGATCCGGGTCACATCAAACACTACCAGCGCTCCCACAGCCTCCCTGTAGTACACTCGTGTCATGTTGCCATACCGTTCCTGCCCTGAAACACACAAATTCCATACAATTAAACTGTAGGTACTGGTACCATTTCATTTAAAAATTCTATGTTGTTTACACATCTTTGTCTTTTATAATTTTTGTATCCCTGCAAAATGTGACTCTGAAAAAAAAGTGTATAGGGAAAGGGAGAAAGGTCGAGTCCGTTCTCAAGTCAGAAAAAAAGGTGGGGCGCTGGCAAACTGTCATCAAACACCTCACGTGACGCTGATACGAGCACGAGACTGCCGGGGTTAATTTACCACACAATTTCCCACTGCAAAGACGGTACCGTGCTCATTCAAAAAGTAATCAAACGGTAGAATAATCAGTATAACAAAAAACGCGATTAACTACAGTCGTAGCAAACCAATAAACCGATGCGTACTGGCACTAGAAATCATCACAAAACTTCATTTTTAATTCAATATCGTACTGTACTAAACCCAATTTAGGAACTAGCATTTACATAAACTACGGCAGTATTAAAAATACTTTTCACATTTTTACTAAACTCTAATACTTCAATAGGTCGCATTATTTCCCAAAATCGACTTTTTCAGTTTATATTTGCACGTTTATTATATTAAACATCTTAACACCAGGGCTGGTCTGGAACAAAAAATTGCCTTGGCATTTTTGCTCCAGGTCACCCACTACAATCCAGAATCGGGCCATACAATAATAATAATAAATACATTGTATCGACCCCAAAGTGCGTTGGCCCTGCCCTGCTTTGCACAATTTAATTTATCCAAATTTAGGTTCGGTCATACCTATAAACTGGCTCAGGTTAATTCACTAAAAATGCACGCATTCATGATCAACGTTTTTAAATGTGTGCCGTAAAAATAATAACAATATTAGTGCGAAGGATAATTTATGTACCACTGTACTTAGATGGATATCCATAGAGTGGAAAATGGGTGTACATGATATAGAAAAACTTTTTTGTCTTACAGTTAAACTACAACGATAAATAAAAGGCTGGCTATAGATAAATTACAGTAAACCCTCCTGAAATGTTTAACAAGAAGACGTGTTTACTGACCAGCGATGTCCCAAAGTTGCAGGCGAATGACAGTCCTGTTATCCAGGTTCAGGACTTTCAACGCGAAGTCCACTCCGATTGTGGCCCGATAGTGCTGAGAGAAAATCTGGTGTACATAACGTTTAATTATTGATGTTTTTCCGACCCCAAGGTCTCCAATTATCAGCACTTTGAATAAGTGTTCTTGCTGCATGGCGATCTCCGAAAGTTTCCCACACACGTGGACAGCTTGTCATATACTGTATATCGGATTTATTCCGACTGTTCAAGTTTTGCTGCCCGGATAATTTACTGCCCGGACAACTCTAAAGCCTCCTTTGATTACCAATTCGTTCACGGCATATAAGAAGTATATTTGTCTTTATTACTTAATTTCCAGAGTAACCACATGAGTAAGAATATAGCTGTTTTCATGTAATTTCCAACAGAAAAAAAAATCCACACGCTGCGATATAGCGTTTAATTATGACTATTCAGCACAACTTCCATTTTCTGTAAAGTGTAAATGACCCTTACATTCTGGTCTTCTCGTTATATCTGTTTGACTCGTTATAAATTATTAGAGTATAAGAGCAATTTGATTTAAGTAAATCCTTTTCTCCACGACCATCATTCCTCTTCCCAATTATGTACTTCCTATATGTTTCTGTAGTTTTTCGGCACGAAGTAATTCCAATTTAGCTGTCAGCTCCGAAAACAAAACTCAAACTCTTGGCACACCCACTTCCTACAGTAGGATTGTGCGAGATGGGACTTGCAGTTTTTAGTCCTGTACATATCTGGCCTTATCGACAATGAACAAATATGTACGTCTACTCCCTGCGATCGTTTAATTAACTAAAATATGATTGATTTGTGGATTTTTCTAAAACGGCAGATATTTTTAAAAGAGAATGTAGTCAAATATTTTATTTAGAAAAGTAAAAAATACATAAATTAAAAAACAGCCGTATAATGGTATTATAACGTAACGAGAACAAAGAAAATTTTCTGCGCTGCTCTTTTATAACGTACGGTAACGGTGCTGATGAGGGGTGTCAGGTTATATGATGCTCCTGTTGCCATTTCAGCGAATTTTACCAAACGTTTCACCCACCCAAAGAATGGACAATATTTAAAATGTAAAAAAATATTTGGATATCACCCTTATTTGTATTTATTTTTAACGACTGTCTGTTTCAGGTTTCACTTACAATTGCAAAAATTTGTATGTGGACTAATTGGATTTTACATTCTTATATAAATTTGTAATTAATGAAAATCCCAAGATGAAACAGTACAAAATATTCCATAAATTATAATAAAAACGATAGTAATCGTGACATTACATTTTGATTTTAGCTAAAAACTGAAGATGCCACATTTGAACTGCAGAATTACACATATCAAATACGCATTTTAAAAACAATAACTGATTTTAGCATGATGTAAAGAAACACATTTTAACTCCCAAAAACACCGCAATTGTAAGACATGAACATTGTTTCAGTTCCACTTTTCGTCAGCAGAGAGCAGCACAAAACTACTGTACAGTAGTTTACCAGCCTAATTCATGTGGATACCAGCGTAGACGGAAATCGCCAGACTTCACTAAATGCCTTTAAAATCATATTAATGAGATTCCCTTTCAAAATCATGAACACCAATTCTTATTTTAGTAAAATAAAGCTTTATTTGTGACAAGCAATTGCTTTTATTTGATAATTATGCAGCCAAAGTGCTGAACATAAAAAAACAGGTGACTAACCATTTCTTAAACTTCACATTAGGCATTGCTTCATTGTATGCATTTGCCTTTTACCACCACTACATTATCATCACTGCAGCATGGTCCTGCCAAGAAAATTACAAGCCCAAACATAAACTTCACTCTGCTCAGTTGAAATGAAAGTATTCCACAGCACACCAACCAGCCCGAAAATAGTAAAAGGCTTCTACAGATAAACACCAGAGATATTCCAAGACATAAAAAACATACAACTGAAAAAACAGACACACACATAGCACAAGAGGGTATGATTGGTTTACATGAGGTTCTGTTTAACAATGTAAAAATGCATGACACAAACACTCCAGTGCTGTTAAACTGTTTTCCAAAGTGTAACTTTTAAACACTTGTAATTTACTCTTGTCAAAGCAGCAGAAAGAGAAAGCCTTATGAAACTGACAAACCCTGAGCAGACAGGTGCTCAGAAGCATTCAAAGGCACAGCTTGTTAGAAAAGTATTACAAGAAGCAAGAGAACAGTAACTGAACACAAGCAGCACTGTTTGGAGTCTGTGGAACAAAGAGTACTTCAGCATGCTCAACATTCTGAGCTGTTCTGCGTGAGAAAGTGGCAAGTTGTTTTCATTACAGAACAGACCTAGAAATGTCACAATGTAACCAAACCAATGTTTGTAGGAACAGCATTAAAGGAAACCCATCAACTGGACACAAGACAGGCTGGCCATCAGCACACACATCCCACCCCACTCCAACATGTCCAAATTCATCTTCTATCATTGTGTTTTCAACCCCAGGTTAGAACCTGTAAGTACACTGATAACAGGAGACTGCTTAATCAGAAAGTGTCAAATTCACATGTGAATGTGTTGCTGAAAGAAATATGACAAAAGTGCTGAAAAGTTATGAACGTGCGATTTTCATCAGTGGTATTCCAGGCAAGTGAAGTGACGTGAGAAGTCTTCAGTGATCATAACGTTCTGTCCAATGTCACAGTGAGGTTATGCTCCACCCCCACATAGAGAAAAGTGGCACACACTGCAGGCTACAACGATGTCACTGTAGTCTTTACAAGTTAACAGGGTTTAACACAAACTCAAGTCCAGCAGTTATCCAGGCTGTTGCAAACAAACTAAGCTCTAAGGTAGAGGGAAACGTCACTACTGAAATCTGCTGTCCTTTCAGACGCTGTCCTTGGTAGGTAACTGAGTAAATCGGTACTTATATGGAATGCTTATATTTGACAAGAGGAGGGGCTGGGTTTGAATGTTAAGACTTGCTGGCGTTTTTGGACAGGTTCCTGCGTTTAACATCCCAGTTGTACACTCTTGCCATATCTGATGGGAGGGAAATATGTCAAAGAAATGTCTGTACATCACACTGAGACGTATGGCAAGTTCAGCTGTACATTTTCCACAACGCTATTAAGATATTGAAAATATCTTCTTACATGACACAAATATCTAAAGCACCTGTCCAATAACATTGAAAAACTAGTCAAAATAAAAACATTAACAAAAATTAAGGGTGTGAAATAAATAATATATTTGGACGGGTCCACATTTTTTGATTGTGTTACAATGATTCTGCCTTGTACTGAATATTACAAGATTTTAATATAAACTTACTAATGGTTCATATTTGTTAAAAACTACTAACCCGCATCATAACTGAAATTAATTATCATTACACATGGAACAAAAAAGGTTTGCACCAGGTGCTATAATTGGCACCGTGGCCTATAAAAAGTATTTTCGGTTTGTACTGTCAAAGTAGTCATTGGTGTTTTCATTTGTGAATGCGAAGGCAAATTGAATGTTAAATCAGCTGTTACAACAAATGTAAAGCTTATTCCAGGAACATAATTGCAGACTGTCAACCTCAACAGCACTTCATTGCCATGACAACAGAGAAGTCATCCTCCTAGTGTGCTAATCACCTAGGTAACACACAGCTGTCGCATCAGGCTTATGCTTATTTAAGCTCTTCGGTTTGCATTAATACTTTTCCCATTTTAAGTTCACAGCACAAAGTCCAGTTCTTGCTGAAAAGCAGTCTTGTTTATCTCTTAATGTCCATTTTATATGCAATTATAAAAGTGTTTCTGTTTACCCAGGAAACCCTAGTCAATCGTATAAATTAACTCCACTGACACTCAGATTTATTTCATCCTGATGACACCCTGACTACCAACCATCTGAAGTGATAAAGGAGGCATAACATTAAAATCAAACATGAGGCATGTGGGGAGGAAAAAGAACTTTATGTATTCACCAAATTGGTAAAAGCACTAACAGGAATCTAAAATAGATTAAATTTGAATCACATAAAAGAGGGCCAGAACTTTGGTCCTAACGTCACCTTTGCCAAACAAATCAGAGCCTCTAATTTCTCTTAAAATCCACATCCCCAAACACCCAAAACATTTTGAATTTGTCTCTGTATTGACATTTCAAATCTGATAACAGTTCACCTTCTTTGTGAAGTGAAATTACTTAGAATTTGAGTCAACAACATACACCATGATGAAGTCAAGAACAAGGATTAGTTTCTGGTACTTCTGTACAAAAGTACTTGTGCCAATGCCTTAAGAAAAGGATACTGACTTCAGTGGTTGTAAACTGGTCTCTGAGGAAGTCCAGGTCCTCCTCGACCAGTTCCAGGTTCCGGGAGGCAGTGGCTAGGTTCTTCTCCAGCAATGTTTGTGCCTCATCAATGCCATATTCTAACATTACATTTGCCTAGGCAGAGTCAAACAGGAGGAATTCACAATACCATTCTCCATCAACCCTGCACCTGAAGCTTGCGATGGTCCATCAGTCATGGTAAATATGTTGTTTACAGAGGGCTTCATCAGCAGTGTGTCCATATTTTGGGAACCTCATTGTAACACAAATGTACAGTTCACAAGCACAACAGCACTATGTTCAAATAAGTAGAAACACAGAATTATCTGCAACATTGTTTACCCAAGGCTGTAATAATCTTCACACCACATTTACCAATTTAAATCAGGTAACCTGTGATGACTTCATTATGTTCACCATTGCCTGTATGTGCCAGGTTATCTCAATATGCTTCAGATGTTCTGGAGAACTTTATGTGGGGTACTCAAACTCACCCCAAGCCACAAGCACACTTTGTCTGTGGGTGGCACTGAGGCATTGCAGTACACGTTGTCGGCCAGCAGGAAGCGCGTCTCCAACGGCTCTGTAGTGTCCTTGGGAGACAGGATAGGAGACATGATAGTCAGCAATAAAAGCAAATGGACCAGGACACGAAATCGTCAATACCATCAAGAGCGCAGGAACCATGGCACGAGAACGTCAGTAAGATTAACAGAACAAGGACTAGATGATGAGAATGTGCCCATAACGTTACTGACAAGGACCAGCAGACAAAATCATCAGCAATGTTAAGAGCAGGTGGACCAGGAGAGGAGATCATCAGTAATTTTAACCCTATAATGCCAAATGTATCATATTTGCTGCATGAGTTTCTGGGACTTATACAGGATTTAGAATTTCTTTTAAACATTCAGAAGGTGTAAAAAACCACTTCAATTTCAAAAAATTACAGTGTGCTGGGTATTGTCTCATGTATCAGGGGCTATTATTTAATGTGTCAGGCTTTACAGAGTTAATAGCACGTGAGGAAAAAAAAAAAAAAAAAAAATTTATATGCAGTCCAACAGTAGGACACAAATCTGCCCAAACCTTCTTTTTCAGCAGGTGTCTTAAAATTTCCAATGTCTGCTTAATTTGTGGAATTTGATTTTTTAACCTGAAAAACAGAGGAAAAGGAGAAAATCTGAAATACTGCTTGAAAACATACCATAAAATTACAAGCAAAAGTATCAGAAACATCCCATGGAATTAAGGTGAGAGCTCAAGTTTGATTTAGATGCTGATTTATCAAGCACTAGTTCTATAACTCTGATAACTGAGATTGACTATAGGAGTCAATATTATCATAATTTATCATAACATTATGTGAAATAATGTCATCTATTCAAACTAGTAAAATTGCCTTTGGTTTTGCACAGGCTGTAATACGGACTTCACGTCTCAAATACATATGCTCATGAACCCAGTTATTCTGGAGTGACTAAATGACTTTAGGAACAAAGAAAGCAGCTATTCGGCATGATCTGAGAGCCACAGGTGTTCAGGCTGAGCCCGTGGTTCGTGTCTCTGGTCTTGTGACCTTCTCTGTACCTGAGCTTCTTCTGAGACAGGTTCAGTTCCATGAACTTGTACTTCTGACAATGCTCATCGAGTTTCCTAATCACCGCGTCTGCCGACTCATTTTCCGGCATTGTCATGAATGTGTCTACATCCTCCTGTATGGACAGAACCGTGCGCGCGCGCGCGCACACACACACACACACACACACACACACACACACACACACACACACACACACACTTTAACCCTGTGCCTTTTAATTAGTGATTTTTTTTTTTTTATGATGTGATCTCTCAAAGGAAAATATTTATGCAATAAAACTGGCAAAAAAAGCAATAGTTATAGGAATCATTGCCCAAGGATTCTGCAATACACACCACAGTTCAAATGTTATCTTGGCATTGAACAATTAAGAATAAACGCAATACTTCTCACACGTCGATTCAAAACTGCCTGGAGAAACGAAACTAAAATAATCATTACATACAAAAGATATTAACAAAGAATATTGTAACGTGTAACAAAATCGAATGTTTCAAAAACAAAATACTCTTAATGCACATTACCTTATTTCACCCACTACACACTCACACACTTAAAACTGAATAAGTGGTAACAGGCAAATTCCTAATGATTCAAGGCAAGCAGCAGTCTTTGAGTGTGCTGGTACCAGAAAAGACCATAAATAATGCAAGTTCGGTGTATGATGAAAAGTACGCTGAAAAGCTTGCCTCTCACCACAAACAATGCCTCTGGAATTCCGAGGTGCTTTTTTTTATTCTCCGTCGCTGAACTGATGGTCTCTGTAGTCGCCGCCATAGTTGACAATTACCCTGACCCGGATGTAAACAAGCGTAGGCTGAACACATCCGGGCTGCGTTTCAATTCGCCCCCTTGATTTTCTCGTGTCTCCTATTTACATTCTCTTGATAAATTAATCAAGGATGCTTAAGTGATATTCCGGACTCCCAGTTATTAAGAAACGAGCGGGCGACCATTGTTGTTTTCTCTGGTGAAAAACGAAAGCATATGTGCCTTTTTATATTTATATATTGTAGATGGTTGTTTAAAATACACTGATGAAAATTTATAAGTAGAAGTAGTGGTTTTAGATTTTAGGTCAGCTTTTGATGTATTATAGCATAAATTATTGCAAGATAAATTTGGTTTGGATGGTATGGAGGTTGAGAATGTCAAGACGTGTCCTTCTTTTTACACCCCCTCTTGATAGGATGCACTTATTTGAATCAGTGTGGACTAGATATGAAAGATTGGTTCAAATGCTTAGTGGTGATAAATAAAAAATAAAAGTTTTTGTACATCAGTGTACTTGTTATAAAGTAGAACTCACACGTACCCATGACGACAGTGTTGTTCTCACATAACCAATTGGTGAATGATGTATTAGAGATCTCGAGCACTGCTGGTGTCTCTGCCTCTGCATTGGTGTAATCCATTTTATTTATTTGTTAATAATCTCAGTCATTTAAAGCTCAAGGCTCTGACCATGCTTGTTTTAGTGTACAGAACGACTGGTTGACACACTGCCAGTCCAAACAAAAGCATTTTATACACTTTAATACTTTGTTGGACCACATTTAGCTTTGATTACAGTGTGCATTATTCATGGTATTGTTTGTTTTGATAATCTTGTGCAATGTCTCAACATTTGTCCACATTTACATGAATTTTTTGCCAAGATTTTAGAAGTGATGAGGAGAATCATACCTTTTTGTGAAAATACCCAAAAACTGGTGGCCAAATCACATTTGAAAATGATTCCTCGAGCTCTCTGAGCAACTGTTTCACAATTTGAATCCGATGAATCTTAGAATATGCTTGTACCATCGGGGAAGAAAAAATCCATTAATGGAAGAACCTGGTCATTCATTCAGGAAATTCTGATATTCAGCTGACTTAATTTTATTGCTGTGTAACTTTGTTGAGCTTAGACTAGACCAGATGAAGCAACTCCTGATCATGACAGCACTGCCAGAGACACATTGTGACTTTTTTTTTTTTTTTTGGCCAGGTAGTGTATTTGTCTCTTTAACATAGTAATGTATTTAATTGCAATTTTATTCCAATATATGTGAAAGCATTTGTGTTTATTTTGTATAAATGTGTTCTAAAAATATTTTGCTTGGCTCTAATTCACAGAACAAAATAAATCATAAAAATACAGGATTTCCCTTATTTACATCATTACATTTATCCTTAAAACCTCAGATTAAAATATAAAATGTAAGTGGAAAGACTATTTTCATAATTTAAAATGGTAAAAAATAATATTTTCATGGCCCATCCGAAACCCCCCCAGACAAATTAAGCCAAATATGATGACAGCATTATAAATTACCTGTATAATGGTTTTAGTCCAGTATCTGTATAATGTACCAAACACGTATTACCTAAATATGTAATTATCAAACATTTACTGAGTATGTTTTAATGCAGATAGTAACTATAATAAATTGTATCTAGTACTTTAAAGTTTTTCTGCATTTTTTTTATTTAAAATTTTAAGTTATGCTATTTTCAAACAAACACACATCTGCAAGTGTACATTATAAACTTTGCGTTTTTTGTTCAGATACATGAATAGTTGAAAGTTATTGAATGTCACTGTGAGATGAAGTTTACATTCTCATTGTACAGAGTATATAGTATGAAATTAATATACAGTATATAAAGTCAGTCATTATTTTATAACTTTAGGGGTTTAGTACTCACTCATTAATGTCCCTAGATTCTTCAGGTATCCTGGGTGTACAAGGTATTTTAATCCCTACAGACCCTGTGTCCCCTGAGATGGCTATAATAAATACTCTGGGAGAAGGACAAGATTAAACTGTCAGTCATCTTCTGTACCACTTATTCCTGGTGAGGGTACCAGAACACATAGGGCACAGGTCAGGGGACACCCAGGGTGGGGCACCAACCCACCACAGGGCACACACACACACACACACACACACACACACAATTTGGACACACCAATCAACCTAACCTGCCTGTCTTTGGACTGTGGGAGGAAACCAGAGAACATCCACCAAGCACAGGGAGAACATGCAAACTCCACACACACACACAGACCCAAGGCAGGAATTAAGCCCCAGGCCTGGAGGTGTGAAGCAACAGTGCTAACCACCACACCACCAAGATCAAACTGGAAAATTTTTAATTTGGGATTGAAGGAGTTAAAATGGAACATTACACACACACAGCGTAAGAGTTTTAAGATAGAAACATCAGCTGGCCTTTAAATGTAAGGCTTTTGTCTTCACATGAAACTAGGAAAAAATTAAGTGATGTTATAAGTACAGTTTAAAAGGCAGGATTATATACGAATAAATGATTTATATGAAACTGGAAAAAATTTCATTATTAGTGTCAACATCTTTCTTATAAATCTTTTCAGGCTGGTGATTAAATTGTAATGCTCTGTAGAACTATTAACATGTGGCAGCTATCCATTGGACGTTATGTTACATTAAAGTCTCCAAATGAGCCATATACACATATCTCACGCTTTTGAATTCCATTGTTCCAAATGACGTACCTTACTGAATAATTGCCTTTAAGGCTAAACAGCACATCACAGTACAAGCAGGTTGGCAGAACAGATCTGAACTTTATAAAGATTTGTAAAAATCCAGAGACCGGTTACACTTCCCATTATTTTGTCAGCATTGGCTTTGATTAAGAAGCATTCCAAAGCAAATGCCTCCCCTTCTGTAATTCGAGAATTACAGATAGAGTACGATAGGACAGGCCCAGGGAAAAGTGCCTTTATTAATACCTGCCATGAGCCAGGTATTTATTAGATGGGGTGAAACACCAGACTTATGTGCCTGACATTGTGCCATGGGGAGTTATTAACAGTTATGCAGTATAATAAAAGCACTATATTCACCATGTAGTATGTGACTAATGGGTTATTATCTTAGATACTAGAAAAAACTTAACTTCTAGTGTTGTCAGAAACTCTGTAATGTTAAGTGCTCTGGATAAACATCTGCCAGGTGAATAAATAATAATAATTAACAGAGTTGTATTTCTATGTAAGACTAAATATGATAACATAACATGTACAATACAATAACAAACTGGTAGTCATTACTGTTTTAACAGAATCACATTCTTTTTCTTTTATTAATGACTAATGCTTATTCTAACCTTGTTGGTAATTATAGCTAGACAGGTAGGTGAACGCACCCTAACTGTTTCCATTTCATCCCTTAATTCTGGTCACCCCACTGATGACGCCTAATCATTCTGACTCTTAGCTGTGGTCCTGGCGACAGTCCTCATGGCGACCATGCAGCCAGTAGCAGATCTGAGCAAACTTCAGCGACGTGAACCGCACAGCCACGTTAAAGTCATGGTTCTCGCCGTCGATCTCCAGCCACTGGTGGCCCGAAAAGATGCCAATGACCTTGCGCTCCCAGCGTTCCAGAGTCGAGTCCCAGATGCGGCCGTACACCCCTGAGCCGCTGGCCCCAGGGCGGGCATCACAGTGCTGGTAGATCAGATCGTTGGACTCGTCCTCCACTGCACAGAAGCGGTACACCAGCTCCCCGGGCCGGTCGCTGTCAAACCCGGAAAAGTGGATCCTTTTTCCGACCAAGTCTTCCGATGAGGGGGCCACGGAGAGACGCATGAACGGGCGCCGATGTGACCACTGAAGCTCCAGAAGGGCGTAGTCAAAATCCATGCTAACTTCCTGGGGTCCCTGGATCCAGCCTTTAGGAACACGTGTCTGTCGCACGCGCACCCACCGAACTAAGGGCACTGTGGCATTTAAACGGCCAGCCTTGGTACTATTTGTCAAGGGTGTCAAAAAGCCCACTTTGAGCTTGCGAGCGCCCTTCACGTAGTCCTTCCCATCATGTACACAGTGAGCAGCTGTCAGAACGTGACGTGGTGACACCAGGACGCCGGTACAGCCAGTTGATATGCGAACGGCTGTAGAGAAAGGGTAGTCAAGCAGGAAGCGGTCACCGCGGATACTAAATCGTCCATCCTCTCCATAGATCTGACGTCTCTTTCGCTTGTGTGACACAAAGCTGTTGCTCCTGCCTGAAATATGGGCATGTTTGACATTTTCCATCTCCTCACCCTTCACATCCACAGTGGTCAGTGTGCGAGAGCCATCAGAGAACAATGTCTCAAAGGCTAGGCTGTCAGTAAGGAACTGGGCATTTGGCACCTCTTTGTGGTAGCAGCTGGCATTGCAGTGAGTGGTCAAATCAAGGTGAGGCTTAGCAGTGAAGTGGGCCCGGGGCAATGTCAGCCTGGAGTGGAGCACCAGCGAGGGGACGTGCCCTGGGAGTGGGTAATGGGGCACTTGGAGTGGCCAAGAGAGCGGAAGCAGGTGCAAGAGGAGCAGGAAGGAACATGGAGGACAGGCTGCTTTGGATCTCAGGCAATGTGACATGACTGGAGTAACACCCACCTAAAACTCAGACAAGACAGAATGAATCAGAATAAAGTACATTGTTGCAGTTTTGCAAACAAAATGAACAGTGACATGTGCCTAGGAACAATCATAAACATGAAAGATTTCAAACCAGAGATACTGTATGAACACCCATAAATCAAAACATTATGACTACATGTCTCATATGGTTTTGGTCCTCCGAATGCTGCTTAAACAGCTCAGTCCCACCAAGTCATAGATTCAACAAGGCCTAGGTATGTGTCCGTGGTATCTGGCACCAAGATATTAGCAGCAGGTCCTTTAAGCCCTGTAAATTATTATCTGAAGCCTTTGCAGATCAGACATTGTTGTTCTGGTACATCATATAGATATTTAATCAGATTGAGATGTGGAAAATTTGGAGGACGAGGCAACAACTTGAACTATTTGTCATGTTCCTCAAACTATAGCCGAAAAATTAATGCAGTGTGGCAAGGTGAATAATCTTGCTGAAGCAGGGTCCTGCCATCGGGGGGAATACCATTGCTGTGAAGAGGCATTGTACCTGGACTGCAACAATGTTTAAGTAGGTAGCACACCTCAATCTGACATTGGCATGAATGGGTGGACCTAGGTTTTCCCAGCAGAACATTGCCCAGAGCATCACACTCCCTCCACCACCTTGATGTCTTCCCACAGGGCATTCTGATGTCATTTTTTGCCCAGGTAAACACTGCACACGTACCCAGCTGTCAACATGATGTAAAAAAACAGGACTCATCAGACTAGGTGACCTTCTTCCATTGCTCCAAAGTCCAGTTCCAACTGTGATTTGTGATGTGATGGGGGAAACACAGTGGCTCAGTGGTTAGCACTGTTGCCTTTCACCTCCAGTGCTGAAGGCCCAAATCCTGCCTCTACCTTGACTGTGTGAAGCCCCCATGCTTTCCTCACTCCCGAGGGTCACCTCCAGATACCCCAGACCCCCACCCAAAGAAATGCATTGTAGGCAGACCGGAATTTCCAAATTGCCTGTAGTGTGTGATTGGGTACAACCAATCCAACAGGTTAATTACAAGGACCAATTGTTAATGTAGTATATAACATATTTCAGACCTTGGCATGTACCATTTTTACAACATAATCAATGTTATTCTCTTCACCTGTGAGTGGTAATAATATTTTGACTCATTCATATATACACATATATTTATCTACTGTATATAATAACAATAATAATACATTATACTTGTATAGCACTTTTCAACACACCCAAAGCACTTTACAGTAGAAGAGGGACTCTTCAACACCACCATTAATGTGCAGCATCCATTATTATGAGGTCATAACTGATAAAGACCGTTGGGGAAATCTAATTAGGACACCCTTATTCTTTACAAAGAACACCCTGGAATTTTTAATGACAACAGATAGTCAATGGGTAGAACATCAGGCTGGGATGCAGAAGCCTCCTGGTTCGCTGCCCAGCCCCCAGGTGTGTCCTTGAGCAAGACACCCTGCACTAGCTCATTGTAACAGATACAAAATGTTGTAAGTCGCTTTGGATAAAAGCATCTGCTAAATGACTAATTAATTAGTCAGGACCTCAGATTTACAGGACAATGCCACTTTTTACAGTAGTGTCTCTGTTAATGTACTGGGATGTTTGGACACACAGACCGCAGGGTAAGCAACCCCTGCTGGTCCCATTAACACCACTTCCAGCAGTCATCATAGCTTTCCCAGCAGATCTCCCATTAAGGTACTAACCAGACTCAACCTTAATTTTTGTCAGCTATCACACTTCAAAGCTGCACTATAAAAGCTGTTGGAAATACACACACCCACGCACTCACTCCCACACACACATACAGTATTATATATAATTATATATTAAAACAGCCTACTAATTGATTATTTTGAAAAGACACTTTAAAATGTTCTTACTTCAATATACCCCACTAGTGTACAAAAAGCAGAGCTGTGTTTTTGCTTTCTGTATGCCTCATGTTCTGTGCTACGTCCCATGTATATTCGGTAACAGCCATCAGAATCTTTGTTATTTCCCTTACCTTTTGAAAGCATAAGTGCAGTAATAACTTGAAGAAGACTGACACAGCGTGCTGATCATCAGAAGGGAATCTCTGACTACAGCAGTGGGTGGGCGGTAGTTCCAGATATTCACCTGTACTGCAACTCTGCACATAGAATATTACTTTTTAAACTACAGCTGAACAGCATGTTCACCTAAACACCGTTCCTTGTTGTGGGACAAACTCCTGGACAGATTAATTGTCTTGCGCGTTGACCTGTTGGATCACTTCAAAGTGAAACAGTTCCAAGCGCTTTTGGTGCATCAGTACTGCTCGTGAAGGGGCGTGTGGAGTAGACGTCTCAGCGCCGAAACAGACGCATTACCAACACTGATTACATTTTGTTAATTTTCTTTGGTGAAGAAAGTAAATAATTACTCAAAATTAATATCCAGATTAATTTACAGCCAGATAAATGTAAGAGCAACGCCGAAGAAGCGTAACTACATTTTTTTTTACATTTCAGACTCATTGAATAAATTCATACCAAAATTCAGAGCAAATTTTCACATTACCTGATTAAAAATAACAGGTCATACTGATAAATCCAAAGATCGTTTTGTTGTCTCTTTGCGGAGAAATCCCATGTCGTCTCTGAGTGACAGGTATGTTTATGTATTTGTCTAAGCCATTGACTTAAGACTGGGGACGTTAGCTGAACATCCACAGTACGAATGTGCCTGACTGGCATGTGAGTCGTGCAAGTAACCGAAAAGTTAACCTCTCATTGATAAAGTCTCTCCAATCGATGGAGATGTTTTTTGAGTAAAACTTCACATACGTTTCCCTCGTGGTCCTAGTGCCCCTATAACACGTTAGTATCACCGAACAACGAAGAACATCGTTACATAAAAGTTATGTACATAAAAGTATTGGTGCTAGAGCTTTTAGTTACAGAGCCCCTAGTCTATGAAATTGTCTGCCTGAATTCAGGATGCCAAAATTGTTTCAGTCTTTAAATCCCAACTAAAGACCTACTTTTTTGATTTAGCCTTCCCACGACAGTCTCCATAGCTCACGGTGATTACTGCTGCTGGCATATGCTGTACGTGCCCATATAATGGTAACATTTTGCTACGGGTCTGCTGGTGTTTGTATTATTTGCTAACCCCTCTCTAAACTCTCTCCTCGTGCATGTGTGTACCCGGTGCCCACCTGGGCACCATCTGAGTGGGATGCCTTCATAGAGCAGCTGACTCCTAATGTATCCACTTGGATGAAGCTTCACCCAAGGGACACCAAAGGCTATTGAGAGTTGCTTCAACACCAGGAGCAAAGGAGGACTAAATTGAGTTATTTATACTATATTACTAGTAACAATCAAAGTCTCGATAAGTACCACTATATTCTGTAATATTAGCATGCCCAGGAGAGGCTGGGCAGCCAGTCAACCTTGGGCCCCCAGAGGTTTTTTTTCTCCACACTGTGGAGTTTTTGGTTCCTCTCCTCCACTGTTGTCTGGTTTCATTTGTATATATTCCTGCTGCTTATGCCTTAATATCTGCAGTTTCTTACATAAAGCACTTTAAGGCACATTGCTGTAAAAAGCACTATATAAAAGTAAATTGAATTGAATATTGTCATAGATGCAATCTGACAAACTCATTTTTGAGAGCAGCAGGTTCATTCTTTCCAATTCCCATGCAGATCAGAGTCTTGCAGTCTCTTTTGGATGACTGACTCATGCACTTCGACACTGAAGGCTTTGTGCATCTTCTGTTAGTCAGGGCTTAGGCTAAAATTGGATGGATGACCTAGCCTAGACATAATTTGAAATAGCTCAATACTTTCACCAGTAGTATCAAATTTTACAATTTCAATTTTTCATTATATATGATGTTTCTGACAATGGAGTGATTGACAACAAATTGCTTGAAATGGCTTTAAAACCATTCCAGACTCATAAGCATTAGCAATATTTTTTTTCTGTGGGTTTCAGAAACATCCTATGGTATTAACAAAATATAGAGAGATGCCAGGTTCAAAGACTAAACAACACTTTGTTTTGTTTGTTTGTTTGTTTGTTTGTTTGGGAATGGTACAGGCAGCGCCCCTACTGTACTTATCTGCACTTGTTTTGGTGCACCAGATTCTAGTTTTTGAATTTATATTTTAAAAAACGTACAGTCACAAATATTGTTCAAACTAAAGTCATCAGATTGTTATTAGGTAGTTTGTGGTACAAAAAACATTCTTAACAGCTTTTGCTTTTCATCAGAAAGAACATTAAATAATTACAGTTTATCTGCATAGTACTTTCATTTATCCAAACCTTTATTATGTAATGTAGCCTACAAGGCATTTCTTCGGTAGTGTCAGCCAACAGCATCACCTGTATGTGAAACAGGTACAGAAGGCCTAAACAAGGGACATGGAGAACAAAGAGAAAGAGTGTGGAGTGTGGAGGTTATGCAGGTGAAATTCCACTGTGAAAATAAGTGGTTCTAATTACAAGAACAACACAGGGATAGGGCTAGTCAACAACCTTCCCTAAGGTACAATTGTATTCCTACAATGTTTCTCTTAAAGTGACATAAAAAGATATTTGAAAGGTTTTGTTCTGCCTCAATCCACATTAAATGTTTAAACACATTAGCGGTATCTATAAAAATGAAGGCAATTCTGTGGGAGTGAACCCTGTCTTAGTCACTGGCTGGACTGTGTGACCAGCACAGTGAAAGCACACAATGAACAATGAGAAAGGCAGAGGTAATGTTTCAACAGCCCAGCAGCCAACAGATAGGCAAAGAACAACATAATTGTGGTTATGTAAGGCACCAGGACAAGCGTTTCTTCCCCACAAGACTCTGGTTCATGGACCACCCACGGTGCATCCACAGTTCGAGCCAGAGCTCTCCAGCACACACAGCCTCAGTCATACTGAGCATTCATGTCCCTGTGCTACAGTGTACGGGGCATGGAGCTGCAAGACAGCTGCGATCTTCGATGCTATGCTTAGGTGACTCATCAAAGAGCATCTCAAACAATCAAAAGCTCAACGGAGACTGGAGGGTCAAAACAGAGAAGCAGGCTTTATCTAGTCTATCACTTTATATGAACACATAAGTGGACTTTGGGCAATACTGTACATCTGTGGGGGTCTCATAAATGGAGCGTTTTGCGACTGATAGATCAGCTCATTATGACTGAGGCATCACCATGCTGGCGGAGGTGATGCTGTGCTTCGTCCTGCCTGTTTCTTGCGGTGGCCAACTAATCAGTTTTTTTTTTTTTAATAGATACAGAACTAAGATGTTTCTCTTCTGAAGTGATAAAGCTCTGTATGCTCTTTCCAATAATAACCTAAATATTGTGTTACCAGAGAGGCACGTTCTCCTGGGGGTTGTAAATGTGAGATCACCATCTATTTCCTACAACAAAATTTAACCACAAGCGCCCTCAAGCTGATTGGACTCTCTGTGTCCTGCCAAAGGTCCCCTTACTCTTGTAATGTTCCCATGCCCTACAAAAACTTTGATATTAAATTATTCCAGTTTAGGACAGGGAAAGAAAAGCTTATCTGCCTGTTTCCTGATATCTTAGTAAGTACGGATCCAAATGTGAGGGTCATGGTGAGTGCTAAATAAGAAAAAATGTCACTATTTGAAAGTCTTAAAGAATTTCCTGTTGTTATCGCTTGTGTTGGTGTGTAAATACATAATTATGAATTGGAATGAAAACCAGTAGCAAGAAAACCAGTAAAACGTCCTCAAGCTGAGGAATGCAGTTTTAATCTGGAGAGCTGTGGAGCACAGAGGACTGCTTGTTCATGACCTCTCCTGGTTCCTTCCTTACAGAGAGGGGAGCAGAACGCCACTCACGCCGCGTGACGGTTCTCCATACCTGGCTAGGGTCACTGGCACTGCTGCTTGCTGTCCTGCCCTCTCATTCCAAATGTGATACCTCAAATTCCTCTTGCACTTGTTGTCAAATTAAATCCTAGACGTAATTCACTGAAACTCCTAGGGGTGTGTGTGTTTCTGTTAAAGCTCATGGCAGTAAACTGAACCGGTACACTTCACTCAGGTTACAGGAGATTGTCACAGCCTTGATGGGTGTCATTAAAAAGCTCAGATAATGATTGTCTAGGAGATAAACCTGATCAACTTGACCGAAATGTTGAAGGAAAATAAAAATGGTGGAACTGTCATGAGATCATGGATGATTCAGAGAACTTCTCCATACATTTATTTAATGTGGATTATTTAATTCAACACCTGGATTGCATCAATAACATGTCAGCTGTAATATATACATATATATATATATATATATATATATATATATATGTTAGAGCCTGAGAACCTGGAATATGCGAGCGTGTACACAGGTTAGGTTCCAAACATGACATGTTTGTAGCATGCCACGCCAAGGAAAATTCTGGAAATTCTGGGTAAAATAATGGAAAGATCCATACAATTGACTTTAAGCAGAGAGGTGGGGGACATGTGCTTGTTGATACATCCAACTCTCCCCCTTTGTGGTACTTAGTTACATCTTAGTTATATTCAGACCTTATAATTTTTTCATCTACAGTTGCTCACCCACCCAACTTCCAGTGTCTGGGCCACGCTTTTTAATTCACACATAACTCCTGTCTTGTATGAGGTTGTACAGATGATCACAGCAGCCCACAGCAGTCTTAGTGTTTTTGCACCCTCTTAAACACGCTGACGCCTGTATTCACCATTCATACAATATCTAATACTCCACACACACAAAGCCACCTTGCAGAATTATTCCTCATCTAAACCCTTCCATGTCTCTGTGTTCCTCTAAGCCTCCATGCTCAGCGCAGCTCTCTCCTTTTTCCCTGACACTTTTCCTCCTGTCTCTGCATATACCTCAAGATTGTCATCTTTCAAGTTTGTTTCACATGTAAGGTAAGACAATTGTTTTCCTTTGCTTGCCATCTTCTTTTCTCTAGCAAAGTCTTTAATACAGAAACTGAATCAATAAGCACTAAAAGAAAAAAAATGCATTCACTACCAAAAATGTTGCAGAGACGTGGGACAAATTGTGCTTCAACAGCCTGTAACCAGAAGAGAAGCAAACAAAATCCCTCTGAGAGAACACAGACATTCCCCAAGAAGGAGGCTGAAAATCCACCATAAAGCCCTCAGCAAACAGTCCAAAATATTTACTGCTGTTTCTGCCTAAGATATGGACTATTTACCCCTGGATGACCTGCTTTATTCAGCTTGGCCCCACTACCTCACATTGCTTTTCCCACATTCACTTATCATTTCTGACAACTAATAACTTTCTGACAACTCCCCTATTTCACCTATAATTATAACTACATGTTGCCTCGTAATGACTTTGATAAGGAGGTTGACTGATAGGCCTCTCCATTACAGAAACTGAAAACAAAAAACACATGAAACTTAACCAGCGTGCATTCTGTTTCCCTCCAAATTTGAAATCTGCCTGTCTTTCAGCAAATACATCGAGTGCTCTGGCTCCTGACTGGAATATGAAGGAACATTATCATTTTTCTGACGCCATGCCAGTACCAGCTCTGGAGGTCACCAGGAATTTACTGGTCATGGTAAGCACCTTGCCTCCACATACCTGAGTGCATACCAGCCAGGGACCACCGTGACCATCAAATGTTTGCTTCAATATCTTAGCCATTATTCAAGCACTAATACATTCTTTGATAGCTGCAACATGAAAGTGGCTGTATGCGTAGCTTCAAAGAGACCGTAATTTCCAGTGGTCTGGCCAGTTTTTAATTATGTAATTCTTAGGCTACTAAAGAACAGATTGTCGCGATGTTTTGGTTTTACACTTTTCTCAGCAAAAAGCTTCCTTTCCACTGCACAAAGATTCTGTTAAGTAGTACATTCGATTATGCATGTAAATCAGAGTCTTCCCAACCATAATGGTCCTGTTAATCATATAGCGCTTTTGTATAGCCTCGCATAACCAGACCTCTCCTTTGGTGATCACAGACTCACAACAAATTATTCAGGGGCAGATTAACTGGAGAATGTGGAGAGAAAAGACTGTGTTCAATTATCAGTCCCGTTTGATATGCAAGTGGAACTGTGTGCCTCTCATTTTTCATTTGTCTCCCCGTCTCCTTTTGGCCACGTTCAGGCCCAGCTCTGCAGACACTTGATGGGAAGCTGATTTGTAACCATGCGGTGAGACTTTTCGTAAACGGCGACAGACGGCCAACAGGCTGAATGTGTCTCCGTTGCGCGGAACATTTTTTGTTTCGTGAAGAATTCACTGAGGTTTGGCGGGAGGTTTTTGCTCTCTGTTTTCTCCTTTCCAGACTAGAGGAAGGAAAGTAAAGCTCTACTAAGGCTCAGAACCAGGGGGAGTTTGGATGGGGTGAGGTGAATGTCAGAAATATTTGGGGACCATGAAAGAGAGGAAGGCCCATTGAGTGCTGGCATTCCCTCATACATCATGTCCGAGCTGCAGTAAGGGCAGCTGACACATCTTAACCGCAGAACATGCCTTGGTTGACATGGCCCAAATTCCTGGAATCCCAGCTGTCACATATCATGTCCAGCAGCAACATGAAAATTATATTATTTTGTTTCAGTGCCCAGCTAACTACCTCAGTGGTTGCTGAATTTTTAGTAAAAATTAGGTCACATGTTTAATGTCCTTATTTTGAGTTCATTAGCAGGGATTTCTAGAACTTGCCACAGGCTAGGACCAACATATGGGGCCTTAAACAGAGTCAGTTTCTCTGGGACTTGCAGTTATACTGTTTCATTTCAGACCTCTGTAGTGCATCAATATCCAACTGACAGACACTAGTGGGCATCATTACACAAATCTCACGCTGGAAGGTGTTGTTAAATGTGTGTCTGTTCCTCATAAGATCTGACACAGTACAAGCACTGCTGGAAATAAAACAAGTGTTTACAAAAAATAAAACATCTGTCCCTGTTCTGACAGCCGGATTCGCTTTGGAAGAACCCAGAGAAACAGCAGATGACTTTATAAAAACACATTAGTCACTGACAGTTCACACAACAAAGAAATCTTTGTTAATGATTTAATCTTAGATTCACTGAAATGGGAGATAAATATTTATAATCAAAGTCTTTCTCCACAGTGTGCTTTTTTTTTTCTCAGCTGATGTGACCTACAGTTTAGCAACTCTACACTACTGCACAAAATTCCACAGAAAAAGCTTGTGCGTGGTCCTGACCTTTAACCCCACTGTCTGGCCTCTGTGGCTAACACAGAACTGAGCATACGAGTGTTCCATGCACCAGTCAGACACACACGACCTACGCAGTACAAACAGCTCAGAGAGGTCTGTCTACATTGAGAAATGGGCAGATTTCCATTCCGCTCGGGGCTTGGAAAGGCCACGTGCATTTCTATAAGGGAGACCCTGGGTTCGAAGCTCCTTGCTCCTCCACCCTTTCAATCCTCAGCTCCAGCTGTGATCCTGGCCGGAAAGGCGTCGCCGCCAGAGGCAGGATGCAGGACCCTAATGATAAACATGAGGTCTGATGAAGCAGGAGAATGTGGGAGAGCGACACGTGTGCTGTTTAGAGAACATCTGCACAGCTCCGCCTCTCTCTATGTACTCGCCCCTGTGATGGGAGGGGTCACAACAGCTGTGCAATGGCAGGTCACGGTTAACATGCAGGCTAATGCTGAATAAGTGCAAGGAAAGGAGAAATAGGCTGAAAGGGCTCAATCCTTCCTATGAGATCGATTTTAATGCAAATACCTAATGATGCTACACACTGTAATCTGTTGGAGGAATGGTGACAAGTCGTATATCAGAGATGTTTAAAAAATATTACTGTATTTTGGCTATCTTTAAGTGTACATCATTTAAAAATATAAAAATTTTACTTAAAAATGCTTCGATATTTGCTACTCAGTGCAAATATAAAATTGCATTGAAAAGCTAAACTAACTGTTACCAATTTTACCCATGTCCAATGGATACATTTTAAATGTGTTTTTATTTTCATGGGCTGAAACCAGCAAAGTTCTGGACGGGGCTGCTTGCCCCTAGATGTAAATGCCATTAAGTGCCTTGAAGCTGGCTTCCTCAGTCCACTCGAGTAGAGAGTCCTATTTTAAACCATGGTCAAGAATGACGCTGCGTGCATAACGCCATTTTACATAAGTTGCTGGTGTGCACCCTTTGGGCTGTGACAGAGGGCAGCAACGGATCCAACCAGCCGTCAGCAGCACAATGTCCGTGACTGGTAGCACAGGTGAAGGTGGGCAGAAAGCTTCAGGCCTGAACAGCTCGTCCGCCATGCTGGAGAAGCCCGTGTCAAACACGAGGTGTGACGGTGACACCTGTTCGTGTGCAGAGATGGCCTTTGTGGCTGATGTTTACCAGCCCCCTCCCATCAGAACTCTTCAAAATAGCTGGAACTTACACCGTTTCAAAGGTTTTGATAAAGGGGAGTTTATTTTACTCTGGGAGCTACTGAGGAAGTAGCTAAAAGACATTAATACATACTGTATAACCTCTTACTGTATGTAGGAATGTCAAATGTTATCTGCTTTCAGTTTATGCAGACTTCATGAAACTGATTCTAAAATGTGACATATTTGTCAGTAGGCCTGTAAAAACTACCACCTCATCTGTGTGAAGAGCACTGAGTGCCCCTGCATCACCCAGGTCTCACATGGTCATACTTTGTCTGTCCAAACGAAAAAGGGTGTCCTCAGTCTTACAGAATGTGCGTGTGCACACTCACTCACGCACACACGCATACACACACACACTGTGCTGGCCGCATGATTAAAAACAGCAATATTTCATTTGCTAGTCTAGTCTTTCGGGACTCGAAAGACAGTCTGTAGCACAACAGAGAGAAACTGGAGAAAGCAGCGGAAAAAATTAAGATGATAAAGTTGAAATAATAAAATTGTGTCAGTTCAAAGGCTTGGATTTGATTCCAATGATTTTCATGTGACGTCCATATGGGTTCTGTGTGGAATTAAAAGACCCCGTATTAAAACAACAATCCCAAAAGTTCAACCTGGAAGAGATACCTACTTGATCCCACACTGAATCTTTTACATAATGCTTGAACCTGTTTTGAATGAGGCATAGGAGTCTGTGTGCTGACCAGCCGAAATACTAAATGAAGGCCTTAAGTCAGCTCACACTGTGCTTAGCATAGCTTTGGCCCAATTACATCAGCCTACCTTCCCCCAGAAGGCTCAGTAATTCACATGCCCCAGCTACTGGCAGGTTCCTTCCTCATACTTCTCACTTTAGTTCTGAGACCTGTGCTGTCAGTGTCCTGTCACAGATACCTACAAACCCCTGTTTTGCAAGACTCCAGTATTTAGCCTCTTACCACTACAGCAACAAATCAGATGTTAGCTGATTGTATTCCAGCTTCAGCCATTGGCAGAACAAAAGAAAATGGGAAAAAAAGATGGCCAATGAGAACAGGAGTACAGAGAGCAGGCCAAGAATCAGAACTACTATTAAATACAGCATGTAGTTTCCATAAACAAATCAACAAAGTTTCCACAAACACACGCATATACACATAGTATTGTGAGAGCAAAGCTAAGTGTCGTCAGGGTCTGGGAAGGTGAGTGAGTGCTGTTAGGCTACTATTCCACCATGGCTGGACTGTCCACCCTGGGTCCAAGAGGCACTAGATTCTGCTTATTTTAAGTCAGCAACACTGAAACCAGTAGAACAAATGCAAACATTTTGAACAAATTGTGCTATTTTACTCCAGTTCTGCCAACAAATGCTCTGGAGTTAAAACTGCTGGCAGACAAATGCACATAAAAACTTTCAAAGACATGTGTTTAATTATTCATGGCTTAGTAAAAAAATGTATTGAAAATGCCTGCGAAGTGTCAGACGTAGATACTGCTTCACAACGCTAACAGGGTCAGTCCTTGTTAAAAGCAGTTTATTGTATTCTTCGCAATAATCAGTGCTTGTGATGTCAGATTGGGGCTGCTCAGTCTGGGATTTGGGGGATCACATGTGGCCCTCAAGACCTTTTTGGCAGACCAGCGGACAGCCCTGTCCTGCAAATCCGATCACTCGATTATTTAAGTTACAAATAGCCTAATTACAAAGATTTTATTGCTTATTAACAAGAACAAGCATTTTTAACACAAATCCACATTTACAGACCCGAGGGACACAATAATACCCTGTTTCACCCCTTTTCACATTGTTTAGAAAAACAACAATAAGACATAAAACTGGCAATAAGCACAAGCATTTCCAAAAAAACATAGAAGAATTTGCTTAAATTGAAGTCAGTAAAAAAAGAGCTACAATGCATTGAATGCTAGTTTGGGACATTATGTCTTTTCATGAAGACAGGAATGTCATTCATTTTACATTTAGTATATGAAATGTATTTGAATAGTAGTCGTGGGGCTCTCGTGGTAGAGGAGTTCTGTTTTGTGGCAGCTGAACTTTCTTAAGTTCAGTAGGTCGTGGCTATATTCTAGATAAAGCACATTAGACTAGGTGGTGAGTGTGTGGATGGACAATGCCTGTTAATTATACACTGTTAAACCTGCATATTAAAAAACACAAAAAATATTTTGAAGCTTGTTATATATAGTTCACAAATACAAAGAAGAATTTTCTTATCTTTGGCAACAAAACGAATTCCAGAGTTGAAATGAATGTTGCTCGCCTCCAGTTTCTCATAATCAGCACACATTGTGATTGCTTTCTGTACTTTAATGGTCTTTTTAAGTTGTAAACCCAGAATCATGGTTAGAATGGAAACAATTTCCTTTCATGGACATTTCACTGCATTGTTTCAATCAAAGATAAGACTGCCAAACCATCCAATATTTAAACATGTCTTGCAAAACTTGGTTTTGAAGCAAAATGGGCCCCATGCTTGTCTGTAAGTGATTAGCGTTAAAATTAACAGCTTCTGCTTTGAGAAGCCGGAGGCAAAGGCAGCGCAAGAAGACTTAAAATTACCCAGAGAAAGGTGTGCATCTTAGGGCTATTTGTCAGGATAGGACTCCATTCCTCACAAGCCTCACAGTTTCAATAACAATAAACTTGATATGTAAAATAAGAATCCAGTTAATACACAATTTTTCAACCTGGGGGATTGGTAGAATCTAGAAGTATGCTCACGCTTTGAGACACATCAAGGGGTATACAGTGGGATGCATCCAAAATAGCAGAAAAAGTAGCCCCCCACACACACACTCACACATGCACACTCACACCCTGCTCCATAGGTCTTGGTGTTGTTGGTGTTTCAGGTTACCAGAGGCTCTCCACAGGGCAACTCATCCTAAAAGGCTGAAAGACATTAAATTAATAAATAGCTGCACCCCTACTGGAAATCTCTGCTGGTCTACCAAGCACATTTACAGGAGTCATGTTGTTTAGTCAGATGTGTATTTCAAAAGGGTCGGTGTAGGGAGGGGGTATAAGCATGTGCAGAACATCAGAGAAGATGACTACAAGCAGAGAACTGTGATCTTCTGTGCAGTTTAGTAACGCTGTTACCCATTCTGAGAATCCTGATTCTTAGAGTGATATGAGCCCCTGGCCGAGATGATTATTTCCTTGCAAGGTTCAGTGCCCTTTTTGTAATCCCTATTCGTTATCGCCCCCCTCAGTCACAAGTTGTGAAGTAAGACAGAAAGCCTGGTAATATAACTGGCACATTAAACAGGGCATTAAAACACAGGTCTTAGACTTGGCAGCCCCTGCCACTCTTAAACACTGGCCTCGTATATGATGAAAAGTGCCGACTGCGCCCCCCCCTTCCCTCAACGACCCCACATCCCTCTTCAAGCTTCATAAAGGAGGGCAGGAGCAGGCGTGAAGCGCTGTACCCTTCAAACATCAGCAGAGTGGAGGAGTGGGGCTGAACAGGCACAGAAATGGGCAGTCAGATGTGTAGGAAGTAAGGCTCGCACGTACGCCAATTCTCATGAAAGCAGGCCACACTCTTCCTTGTGCCCCCCCAATCCAAAGATAAACATTAGACAGTAAGGAGTCACAAACAGACACTACATCAGCTTGCACTTTGTTGGGTTACTTCCAGATAGTTTTAATATTGGCAAAACTTAGAGGATAGGATATCGCCTTGTTTCCAGGAGTGGAGGTTTTGGCTACAACTGAAAACCATAGACCAAAATCCCTCAGTGGTCTATTTTGCATCTACATACAAACCCAAACCTCTCTGTGGTCTGTACTTTATTCACGTTGACTAGAGACCATGAGTGGTCTGTACTATGTGTAGATACAGAGTAGTCTCAACCAGTCTTAATTCTTACAGTGTGCACCATGTCTTTTTCAGTGTAATAAGATAGCTGACATATACTGCACTTCAAGAGGGAATAATTTTGCCAGCACAGCTGTCATGGCGAAGCAGACAGCAAAATTAGACATGAAGTCATGGGAAGTGAGAGGGTGCCTCCTGCTGACAGGAGGTTAAATCTAGTGGCTCACAGAAGTTAGCCGTTTTGATTACATAAAATCTGTAAATCTTCGTCATAGACCAGCATCCCTTTAATACTGTAATTATTTGCAGACTATTTGCTCTTCATAGCACAAGTATACGTCCAGAAGTATTTCTTGTCAACATATTTTCACAAGCAAATTTTCTTCTCATTGAATTTTCTGTAAGAAATACATAAAGAAAAACAGGAGTACAAACAGTTCTTGACATGCAGTACGTAATTAAACATAATTAATATGTTCTTCAACCCAGTATGTAAATCAATTTTTGCATTTTGGAATTTCTCGAACTTATATGGACAAGCTGAGTTTGCATGCAATTGACTGATTTTGTCCTCCTTCATAGTGTTGGAAAACATACACAGAGTGGAAACTGGATGCCAATCCTTGAAAAGACAATGATGTTTAACTGTGCTATTGAAGTCAGTGTCTGAAAGTAGGGAGACAAATGCCTGGGTTCTGGGCCAGGTGCCCCAGGGGTCACACAAACAAGATGAAGAAAAGGGATAACATTGTACTGCTTTGAATCAAAACAGAGATCCAGATAACCAGTTCTGAATTACTCCACTGCAGTGAACCACAGGGGATAAGCCAAAACGATATGAGGCATAGGGGAGATAGATTCCAAGGATGGCTCAAGAAAACCAACCCTCAGTCACAACCAGTACGTCTGAACACAAGCAAGACAGTGCTTCATGCAGAAATACATTTCAGCATTGGTCCTTCATGCAGAAATATATTTTAGTGTTCTTTTCCAATCTGGTCAGTGAGCATATTTAAGGAAACAGAACTTCAGTAAAACCACAGTTAACAGTCACATCCACACATTCATAATCTCTTCATGGGCATCTCCATGTCAGCTGCACTGTTTACAGTTGTGTCTGAGAAAAACACATGATGTTGTGTTGCTCCTAGAATGAAAAACACAGATTTACATTTTACATTTTATTTATTTGATCCTAGGGGGTGGTCAAAATTTTCCAGGGGATGTTCAAAAGATTATCACAATGCTACAAAATTGTGAGTCTGCCATTACTGGTCTGTGGGAGAAGTGATAATTCAGCCACTGCAGGTTTGCGTATGAATATTTGCAAATGGCAGCACAAGCAGAGGTGATCATATACTGTAAGACTGGATGGTGACACTTTCTGTGGTGTCCCTAATATAAACTCTAAGAGCTGGACAGACGCCATAAGGCATACTGCATACTAGCAGACTGCATGAACAAGTACCACAACATCCAAGGCCCTGGTGTACTCAGTTAAACTACAACCAAAGATCCACCAATAACTACATCACCTCCACACAAAAATCCTAAGTCTGCGACTATCCCATTTCTCTGAATGCATGTTCTTTCAGTTTAAAATTTTCAAAGCTGTTTGCTTAACAACCATTGATTCAGTTTCACCATATTCTACAGGTTTCCTAGTAAACAGCCAAACAAAACCTTGGCTCCCAGCCAACATACCAAAAGACAAGCCAACATGAAATTTGTTTAATTCAAATTACTATGAGGTTAACGTCAAGAAGGAAACTGTCCTTGATCAGCCATCTTAGTTTAAATCAGGGTCTTTTCTGAAATCTTTGATCATTGAAAGTTGTATATATAAACACTCACAATCCTATAAACACAATTACATATTTCAAGAATGCTGAAGTACACTGCTACATGTGAAATCTGTTTTCTCTTATTTTAATTTACATGTTTGAAACACACACACATCATACATAAACCAGACAGGGCACAAGGCAGGAAACCCCAGATAGGGTGCCAACCCAAACACACACACACACACACACACACACACACACACACACACACGTGCGCAAGTGCAAACATATTAAGGGCAATTTGGA
>JABJVR010029270.1:0-25560 GCA_025773905.1 Chitala chitala
TTCTGTTACATTCAGTGTGCTTTGATATTTTATATATATATATATATATATATATATATATATATATATATATCAGAGCACACATTACATACATATATATGGAACAGTATTGAAATGTTAGTTGAAAGACATTTAAATGTTATTTAAATGTGATGCAGCGAAACATTTGAATGGCTGTATGTGAAAAAAACATTGAGATGAAAGCAGGGCAGAGCAACCCATAGTTGGTAGGGGTACATTCCCACCTATATTCAATGTTTTCAGATATATAATTAATCCTTTATTAGTCCCTTGACAGGAAAATGTGTTCCCTGCCTTTAACCCATCCCCTGGGGAGCAGTGGGCAGCCATTATTTGGCACCTGCATGTACCTGGTGAGGTGGGATTTGGGCTGGGAGGCTTCTGCATACCAACCTGATGGCCTACCCTTTGAGCCACCAGGTTGACAGAAAGTTTTTTTTTTTTTTTACATTTTATTTTATTAATCCCTGTGATTTTACTTATCCCTATATGTTTTTTGGTCACAGAATCAAGTTCTCTGTGATGTCCCTGGTTGAGAGCACGAGCTACAAGATTTCAAATGTGCAGTAAGTGACTATCACATCGTTATTCTCTCTCTCGCTCGCTCTCATTTTCCCAGATAGACTGTTTGTCTTTGTGTAATCAACTCCTGGGCCTGGAGACAACATTGGCAATTATGTTTCCCGCACTGATGCAAACACCAGTTGAGTAACTGTTTAAATGCTCAGCTGAGCTAAACTAGACTTAGCTTAATTATCAACACGATAGATGAAATCTGTCTCAACTTTTTTTTTTAATGGGTCACCAACAGGCCACTAGAAAATAAATAAAAAAAGGAAATGATAAATTTTACTCCAATGTCTAGTTATACTGGAAACAACACTTTACTGCTTGAACTGTCATGCAAGTTCCATTAAGCCTTTCTCTACAGGAGATGAATTCTTGCTTTTTCTTCCACAATTTACCATCCATTTAGCTTTTCACAGGCCTGTGTTTGTTCCACACAAAGCAATTCCCATTCAATTACTAGTGACCACCAAACCTCCATCATCACTTTACATTCACTATTTCTTTGTGATAATATTTTTGCAGCTTTTGCCTTGAGGCAAAGCATGTCTATTTTCATTACCAGTTTTAACATGGTGTTTTACAATGTACACATAAATGGGAAAGAGTAGTGCAGAAAAGCAGAATAGCATACAAGTATTTTTACAAACAGAGACTTATAGCACTTCAGCATGTAATTGTTATCAAGAAGGCCATGAATAGTAATTGTTATGCAGGAATTATAAGCAGTCTTCAACCTTTCAATTCTCTACCTGGGCCACTTTTATATGCTGGACAGGTAATGCAATATTAAACATGCAGGAGCCTTAGTCAGGAGGCAGCCATGTGTAACAGTATACTTTCC
Organism: Chitala chitala; assembly: GCA_025773905.1. Taxonomy (NCBI): domain Eukaryota; kingdom Metazoa; phylum Chordata; class Actinopteri; order Osteoglossiformes; family Notopteridae; genus Chitala; species Chitala chitala. The sequence continues at coordinate 1,433 of JABJVR010029270.1, forward strand.
TTCTGCTCAAACCATCAATCAGCCCCTTTCCCTTTTATCCAGTCTGACAGCATAAATGATTCCAAATCCAACCAACCCTGTTCTTTGGAACTCAGGTATAAATCTACCTTAATTCAATATTTAGTGTGAGGGAAGATATGGCACCTGTGCTTGGACAAGTGAGGGAAAAGGGACATGATCAAGAGGCGATTAGCTACTTGCAATGACAACAGGGAATTATACATATAGTGCACTGATTATTGTATGTTCAAACGTTATACTTTTTTATACTTTCATCTCCTGTAGAGAAAGGCTTAATGGAACTTGCATGACAGTTCAAGCAGTAAAGATTTCAATGATTGTTTGTAGACCTATAGCTGTACAGTGCAATTTACACACTGGAAAAAAAAAAAAAATAAATAAATAATAAAGCTTGAGGAAAGGAGACTGTGATTTTTGGTTCCTTGAAGGTGCGTGGCAGTCAATGACACATATTTCAACTTTTAGCTCCTGAGAAGCCTTCCAGTCAAACCGTTAATGTTAAACTTGCACATTTCACTGAGCATCCTTTGCTGAGGTTGGAGGAAGCTTCCAGAATACTTAGATGGCAGTAAAACTGAAAACACAGACCTCCGTTTGAAAACATGGTGATGAAAACAATGTTTTCCCTTCTCTTCTTTTCCTCCCCATTTCCCCAGCACACCACCCCGAAGTGCGTCACTACAACGGAGATTAACCTGGGCTCAGCGGAGGAAACGCAGACACGAGGGGGGTGGAAATAAGACGTAATAGATTATCAGTCTCACACCACAATGGCCATGTCATTATTTTTTAAAAAAGTAAGTCAGGGATTACGTCATTTCTGTGCTTTTACTTCTGTTGCCTCCTGGACTTTAGGCTTCAGTAAGCTTTCTCCATCCGCTTGCTTTTCTGTCGGTTAACTTTGGATACTTCTAGCCCCTAAATCCACTGCTGGGATTCCATGTGACTAATTAGTATTGACACGCCTTTTTTTCCTTAGATAAAAGGAAAGGATGAGTGGAGGCTAAAGAGGAGGCTACAGAAAGGGCATTGAAAAGGCTTTTATTTATCGCTCTCACCCTGGACCGAGCTGGGCAGTTTGCCATTTATTTTCTCTCCGGCTCCCCAAGCACCATCATAAGGGAGACGTCTAAACACTGCTGATACATACTGCCACAGTACCTGCAGTGCACCGAAAGGATGCTAATAATTACATATATAAATGACAGAAGACTCTCACATGGGTCTTAATAAAGCATGAGCATTTTTATGTATTTCTGGGGTTTCACAATTTCGTAATGTTCTCGCCAGCAGATTCAAAACTGGTTCCATGCATCATTACATTAATTACATTTTGAAATTCATATTTACTGAAAAAGACTCAGTTTTCTCTGAGGGAAAACAGACTTGCTCACCAACAAGATGTGCCACATGTGTAAAGAGCAGCTCATTTTCTCAGTAATTTTCACATTACTACATATTATTGTTGAAAAGAGTATTTCACAGTGAGGCTGTGATTTTTACCAAAAAACATGTCATCGTAACTTTAAAAGCATTTTATAAACAAACAATAAGAAAACATACATAATGAACAATAATGCATATGAATATTAAAAATACAGCATGGTTATGTTTGTCAGAGTAAGAGGTGCTGGAAACATACAAGGAACTCTGTATGAACTTGGGACAATATGATATATGGGGTAATGCTTTCATGCTGTTTCCTGCAGACAAGCTCTCAAAGCAAAGGTTTCAGAATGGTTTTGTTTGTCCTATACTTTTGTAGTTCTTTAATATTGCTTGATCATCAGGGAGATAACAGCATTTAGAAAAAAAATAGCAATGAGGACAATAATAATTAAGGTATTTAATGCTTTTTAAATTTCTTACACTCATATGACAAAGGAGGGGATGAAAGTATGGGTAAGGTGAAATCAAAAGTTCTGTCTCCTGTAAGGAATAAAAGCATACCTTTGCTTAACAACATTGCTTTGAAAAAAAAAAAATACAATTTCCTGACAAAATATGAATAATATGGTGTGTGGAGAAAAAAAATCATATACATTTCATATAAATTTTGTAATGCAGGAAAACATTTGCACACAGTTTATGGGTCCTGCTGGGACATGGTATTTGTAGTAAGCCGAGGAATTTGAACACCTGCACCAGATCAGACGACATTTTACAGTCCAATAAAATTAATAACGGACCCTCCTGTGGACGTGCAGACTCCCTCAGACAAGTGCTTGTGAGAAATAAAGACTGAGAATTCAGCGAAGAAACATTCACTGTAATGTCAGCAAACACACTCTGGTGGCCTAAGCGCTGACCTGGCACAATAGCACTGCTATTGCAACAACATGTAAAGGATGGAAGAAACCAAACAACTTACTTTCCAAGTCTGCTCTAGTTTCAGGTCAGTTACCCTTCAGAGTCTTTAAGTCATATTAATATTACTGTCTCTTACCTTTCACAGCATCTCCTGCAATTCCTGTGTGTTTAACGAATGCTTTGTTCTTAATTTATTAAGCATGCATTTTATTTAAGAAGTGAGAACATACAAGGTTCATAGGTTCTTACATTACATGCATTGCACAAACACAAAGATGTCCAGACATATACGTGAGTAGGTTTGCAGCAGGTTGTGGCGTAAACCCCTGTGACGTAAATTACACAAAGCACCAGGTGGAGATGAAAGACTTTGCTGTTGGAAAAACGAGAACATAAGAGAACGATGAAAAACAAATGAAGAATAAAAGTACAAGGCACGATCCCACGCTGATTTACAAAAACACCACAAGTATAACAAGGTATACTTAACCTATGTGGTAGTTTGCAGATCATATTCCCTCACACAACTATCTTGGCAGCAATCCACAGACTCCATTCCCTAAGCATATATACTGACCCTGTGTTAAACCAAATGAGGATAAGAGTGTAAGTAGGGTCACCTGGGCTTCGTTTCCTGAGGTACTTCGCTGCTGGTGAACAGTTGGTATGCTAATAAAATCTGCTAGTGTAAGTCTTCTTTTTTATTATTATTGCGCTATTGCGCTTCCTCAGTGAACTTCACTGATTCCATAAGTAAGTGCAGCCCCTGTCTTAACACAAACATATTTAGATGTGATGGTTGTAGACATGAGGCAGGAGTGCCATGTTCTCAGTAGCACAGCCCAGCCACGCTTCTCCATGGCACAACTCAGGAAAAGACAATGAGCTAACTGGATGAAGCACCACAAAAGCAAGAATTCCCATCAGCATAGATCACAGGGGCAGAGACTTCAGCTGGTGAACTGCTGGGCTTCAGTGATCACCCTAATAGAAAGCTGAGCAGATGTTTGCCATTTGCATTGTCAGTGTTATTTGTATTAATACTAATAGGCTTCAAAATGATGCACAGAAAGAGATGAACAGGCAGTCACAGTGGGTTACCAGGTATTATTATTATTGTTATTAATAATAATATATTTTTTTGTAACAGTAGTAGTACTACTACTGCTACTTGTGCTACTAATAATAGTGTACAGAAAATTGACATGACAGGTAATGTTATTTCCACTTTAACCATGAACATTAATCTGGGTCTATTTACATAGCAGAGAGACGTTACTTCAAAGGAACATAATGAAGAGCTGGCATATGATATTGAACCATCATGTTTCCGAGAAACCAAGTGATGAAGTGTCAACTGTACGCAGATCACCTGGTTTACCTTAGCATATGTTGTAGTGATGAAACAACTCATGAACCTGAGAGAATTAAGATGGAAAACATGTTGGAAAGTGAGCCTGTAGGTTAGTGATTATTAACAACAGTGTTCAATTTCCCAGCAGCGTCCCTGTGATGTAAGCTGTCCAACAGACAGAGGCCATCAACATACCTTGCAGGGCACCGACATTTCAAAGGGTCGCTATGGAACAATAAATAAATAAATAAATAAATAAATAAATAAATAACACGAGATGCTAACACACCATCATTCTTCCTTCGACTTCAGAGAAAGGAACAACTGACAGTTTAAAACACCTCATTCAAAATCCCAGCCTCAAAGACCCACTGAAAGATTATGAGAAAATCGTGTGGAAAGTTTATAGTCTCAAAACTCCATTATACCTTTCTAAATGCAGCAGTAAAGGTGCATTTACGTTTACAAACTGTGCATCATAATCTGCCTCACTTTCTAACTCATATAATCAGAAAACATGAAGTAGCTGTATTACGTGTTAATTCCGCATAGTTGAAGCAAATGCAAAGCACAATGCAGGAATGCCAAAAATTTTCTTTTAGGATGGACCAAACTGTATGTCAAAATTAATGTCACTAATAACAAAATTTAATTTTAGATTTAATTCAATCAACGGCAGATTTTCATTCAATGTTAGTGACCAGAGGACTGTCTTTGGATTGGATACTGTTACAAGATCAATGTCAATATAGTGACAGTTGTGCTTTTCACTCAGTTCACACAAAAAACTTCAATGCAATCATTCTGAATAAAAATAATAACTTGATAAATAGAATTAATTGTTTGCCAGTGCATAGAAGCACTGTACTAATGCTATGTTTGTAGGGCTTTGCATGTTCTTGTTTGATCCATCTCCTCTAGATAAACCAATAAGTACTGAAGGTTCTGAAATGAACGACGGGGCATGTCATGGCTCAGACGTGGAACACACAAATTTGTCATACAAAGGAAGTTCTGGACTTTGACGTCTTGAATTTAGCATGCAATAAATATACAGTATGGAATTCTAAAAAAGGTTTTGATTCAGAGTAACACTGCACATTAATTCACCTGCTACATGTTAAGTTAGAACAAACAAGTAGTTTAATGTCTTAAGTGTTTTGGATTTATTTATTTATTTATTTGATGATTGCATAGAATTTGACAGTAACACATGCTGCCACATTTTTAACATTATCATTTTATATTTTGGCATTTTGGCGAAATACTTACACAGCATAACAATGAGAGGTCTTTAACTGACAAGAGAAAACATGTAAGCTAGAAATGAAGGAAAGAGAAGGAGGAAGAACATGGAACTCTGCATATGAATAGTGCTATGTGCATGTGATCTTGGGCTGCAAAAAACTAGTCATCTAGCTCCAGTATAAAGGGCAAAGAAAAGTGAGCCTTATTATTATTATTATTAATTTTTTTGTATGAATACATCATCTGTAATAAAAAAAAAAAAAGTTATTAAAAGCATGTCCATACTGGATGAGCAGCAAGAGCTTTTTAATGGCAGAACTGTTAATCAGGAAATTCAGTATATCCATAACACATCTTTATATGTAACCATTGCCTTAACTCATACCACAGAGAATAACAACACACTATTTACAGGTATTGAGCTTAAAATGTTTCGAGCATTTAATAGCAGTACTTTATTGTAAAAAATGTGGAGTACACATATAGCACTTTCCCATAAAATTACCTCTGCCTCCCGGTCCACCTTCAGATAATAAACAGAGATACACATTCATATCTTTGTTCTCTCATCTTGTATCCTATCCTTGTTCATAATATTTCAGATTATAATTGAAATGTATCTATTAGCCTTGTGTGCTCATGAAATCCTCTTATCTGATGCTAGATTCCTAAGGCCTCCTTGTTTAAGTAAACAATTATGCTTTTTTGTACACACACACACACACACACACACACACACGCACGCACACACACACCACACAGCACACTCTGTGGGATGTCAGATGTCAGATACCACTGTATATAGAATGCACATAAAATAATTGTATCTGCTACTTTATATATATATATATATATATATATATAGTAACAGATACTATTATTTTATTAGAGTCACAGAGTAATTTTCAGAAAACCATCAAGAGCAAGAGTGCAAGAGTGCAAGAGTGGGTTTTGGAGATATAAAATTGCTCTGTGTGAGTCAGCCAGGAGCACAGCCAGTGAAGAGGCCTGCTCTGAGCCAGACATGGACGCTGGAGGAGCCGGCCTCGGCCTATCTGCTCTGCTGCAGCTGTCTGCCGTCGCTGTGCATGTGCATCGCTGGTCACACCTCATAAGCCTTTTGCTAACCAGTCCCCGGGCTTTCCCATGCACCTACTGGGAATCGATTACAGCTGAAGGGTGCTTTTGGAGATGGGAACACGGTTCCCCTCCACAGCTCTCCTGCCAGCGCACAGCAGGTAGACACGACCCGCTCGCTTGCATGCTGTCACTGACATTTATGACAATGGAACAGATAAGGAAACCAAGAGCAGCCATCTTTAAGGGTGAAAGCTGCTTCACTGCAGCATTGTCCTCTGCACTGTCCAGTGTCTCCTCAGTATGAGAGGAATGTACTCAGGCTCTGTCTATGAAAAACATGATGTTCATTGTTTTTTAGCAGTTTTATTTGAATACAGGGTCAGCACAGAATGCTTATATTAGGCACTAGATATAAACGTTTATTTGTTGGGCTGCACGTAGTTTGTTTATAGTAATTGGCTTCATTGGTTTGTCAGTTTGTTTTTTATTTTCTTTCTAAATTAACATGGAAGTAGATGCAGTCAAACTTGAAATAGAAATATATGTTATTGAAAATGTTTAATACTTATTATACTGCTTATACTATGCTTTAATTCTATATGTAAAAGCTATATATATATATATATATATATATATATATATATGCACTGCTCTGTGTATACATTGTACACTGCACATCACACACAGACAATGAAAAAGGTCTTCAAATAATATTATTAATATTTTTTCTTACTTTGTGAAGAAATATATGTTAGCAAAAAAACAGAGGATATAGTCAAATAGCTGGAATATTTGGGCATAATTTTTAATCATTTTGGTTTGCTTGCAATCAGCATCTACCACATCTGAAAATGGCATGAGAAAAAGAAAACAGGCAGACACACTGATTTCGTTTTGTAAATCAGATAAATCAAATAAATATAGTTTGTTCTACGTTGAAATATTACTTATGAAATTTGCACTGTGGGAGGTTGTACGATTGTTTATACGGGATGATGAGTCAAATTTTTCTGATGTTCGGTCTAACAAAGAAACACAGTAAACAGTCCCAGTTGGTCGAGTCGAGATGATTATCACCAGAAATGACAAGCTCACGAGATCCTTGCTTTGGCATGGCATCTCAGACACATCATCCAGCCAAGTCTGACTGCCTGACAGCAAAAACATGGAAATGCTCGGTACTTTTACTTGCATGGCTTAGAGAAAACCCCGTGTGATTGTTTGAACTGTTGACTATAACAGACAATGCACAAAGTGGAAGCTGGAGCTCGACTGGAGAAAAGGCGCTTCAGGGGTTTTTCAGCATTACTCTGACCTACACATGCCTCTTCTGACACTGCATTTATTTGGACAATGTTCATGTTTGTTGACCCCATATTAAGGGAGGTCATTGCCCTGTTGACCGAAATTTAATTGAAATGTTGAAAGAAAATTATCAAAGGAGGGATTTAAGAACTGGATATTCACTGGAAAAATGAATTGAGTAAAAGTTGGAGATCCATACAAGTACAGTATTACAAACATAATAGGAGTGTCTACATATTTTCTTAAGTATGTCCAGTTGTGTACCAGTTTTATATATACATATATAAATCCATTATGTGAGTTAGCCTCCTATTCTGGGTGTCAAGGAAAAAAAAAACAAATATGTACTTGTCCTTACACGATTTTGTTTGCAATTGTGTGTCTGATTATCTGTGAAACTGGAAAGGATCAGAGATTACAGTACATCAGACTCAATTTGGAACTGAAAACAGGAAGTGCATTATCCATGGGAAAGTCTTTGTCACCTAAACAACAAAATGGCTCAGAAGCTATCTGCTCAGCAGTTTTATATTTTAACAGGGCAGTAAGGTGCATTACTTTACAAAAACGCTATCAGTCAGCAAAAAAGAAAAGGTTTTTTTTTTTTTTCACGAAGGGTAATCATGCATTAAAACAGACAGCTGCTATATACCAGTACCTGACCCAAATTAAATATCACTGTCTAAGATGTAAAAGCAAAACATTTAAAGGAAGCTTAAATATATCAGTGTTTTTATATCCATGGAATGCATATTGAATTTTGAAAGAAACCTAAATGTTATAGCCAAAATTTACAGAATGAGGAGCAGGACATTACAGCATGCTTTACATATTATAGCATGCTTTACAGCCCAGTTCAAGCTCACTTTTGCTACAGTGAATTTAAAAATGTGCTTCCCTTCTACACATCAAACAGTTTGGGTTCATGCCCTTCTTTGCTATGCTTTCAGAATGATATCAATGCTGAAGGTGCATGAATATCTCTCTGTACTGCACAGTACCAAATCAGTGAATAATTAGAAAGAAAGAAAGAAAGAAAAAGAAAGAAACAAAGTAAAAGAAAATGTATCATGAAGCTCCCTGCCTTGCTTTTCACTTTTTGATAAAGGCATTCATGATTTCCACATGTTGCTACCCCCGTCCCCATTTGATTTTTGAGAAGGGAGTTAATCTAATAATTTGCGTCTGCATAAGAAGGCTTGAATGGGGCTGGGAGGTGCGAAATAATATTAGTGTGTCTTCCTTCCTAATTCTGGGGACCAGCAGGACCCAGGTAGCTGCACTGCAATCTTCTCCAGGCTTCTCTGTCAAACAGAATTACTGTGCACATAAACCACACAGGGCAGACCACCATCCCGGGACCCAACTACTTATTCTCTTTTTCTATTGTAAGAAAGGTAATGCTGTGCTTATGTGTTTTGTTTTTAAAGGTATAGATGTGGAATACATTTTGCCAGCACTGTGTTCAGTTTTTGGCAAAATATGCAAAGGCACCATATGCATATGAAGCATATGCTTTATGTGTCTTGCACATGCATACTGTCTTATAATAGTCAAATCAAGACAGCTAAACAACTTAAATAGGGTTTATTAGTCAATAAACTAATTCCAATCTTTTGTGCCTGAGAAGTTGATTTTAAGATCTGTCTCTAAAGGTAATTTTGTAGAAAGCTGGCAGTAACGCATTTGAACCTGGCATTTTATGCACGACACAGAGGCATCTGTGGATGGCAAAGGTACGAGGGGTGGGCAGCTGTTAAATTCAAAGCTGGTTCCAGGCTGAGCCCTTCAAGCAAAGGCAATGAGGAAACATCTGTTCCACATACTTTTTGCATTATCTATTTAACATTAGGTGTTTCCATTGAGGGACTGTTACCTGCATTGTACATGTGTAAGTGGGTAATATTCTTACTTATTGAATGTTACATATGGAAGCTATTAGCTAGTCTTCATTTGTCCAGACTGTGTGCATGTAACGCTCACCGATGTTAACCACTAAGAGTTCTCACATATGGGAGGCGAATGTACGCACACAGACAGGATGTAAACACGATACTAACGTCAGGATGACGTGTTGTCTAGCAAGTTCTGATGTTTGTACAGATTTGTCATTGAGATTTGTCTTCAGTGTGTTAGAATGCATGTGGATGTAAAACCCAAAAGCAGAGTTTTCCTTCCTTCACATTCTGTCATTTCCTACAAATACCCTAGATGATTTGGGAATATTGAGAAGTCACTCTAACCAAAACATCTGTGTGAAAGTCGTAGAGGGAAGGCAGATATAAAACGAAGTGACCCATTTGAGCTTCACACAACCGAAACAGATAAAATAAACTAGGAGCTAAGGTTGAAATTAATCAGGGTGGCAAAAAGCAAAGGAGGTTTTTGTATTGTTCATATACTATGTTTGACACAAGAATTTAACACAGGGATTTTCGCTAAAATGTTAATTTGTTCACAGTTGTTTTTCTGTTGCTGTGGACTATGTTCTGCATGGATAGAAGGCACTGATCTTTCAGAGGTAATGGATAGCATGCATTACAGTGGATTCCTTCAGACCAGCTGCTATAATTTAGCAGAAGGACAGACAGTATCTTGCTTTATTATGACGTTTAAAGCATTTTTTTAGTTTTATATAAATACATTTTACACAAATAAATAAGTGACACCCTTCTGAGACGCAGACTGGCTTTCGGACTGGCTTTCTGCTGCTTCCAACATTCAGTCGGTGTGTACCATACAGTAACTATAATAACTCTACAGTATACAGTGGAATACTTTTATTGAATAAATACATTTGGGAGTTATTCATTTTTACTGTTTGGACAGAGGATGTTGTCTTTGATAGCGAAGGATTTCTCAGCCAAAACATGTTTTTGTAAGTAATGATTAATTTTAGATTTTTTCAGCAATGGAAATGCTGTTTCCCATGCTTACGCCCCCTTTTGCATTGTTAAAGGTGTCTAGGATGTCCTCACCTGGTTGCCTCTTCTCTGTACCTCTGCACACCCCTCTCCTCAAGGCTCCCATTCATTCCTCACTCCTGAGGAATCAAGGAAACAAAAATAATGAACAAACTGTCACTGTTGTTTGTATAACCCATAGCATAGACATCCATTGAGGGAAACTATGATATACTGGATGGGTTTCATTACAAACAAACAGACTCTATTTTAACAAAATAAAGGAAAATGATTAATTGTAAAGTAAACAACCTTTAACATCTCACATTATTTACACTGATATGCAAAGAGAGGTAAGAAGCTGGATTCTGCATGTTGTTAGTTTAGTTTAATTGTACTTCTTCTTTCAGTTGATCCTGTAAAGGGTCACCACAGCAGATCATCCATCTCCCATTGTTTCTACTGGCACCCTGCTGCCCAACAGTACTGGTGATGGTCACTGATGACCTGGGCCTCATGACCTGGTATGGAATGAAATTCCAGTTTATGATCCGCATGTTGGATCTCACACAGGTTTTACACTGGATGCCCTTCCTGATGCAACCCTCCCTATTTATTCAGCCTTGGGACTGACACTGGGTCTGCACTACCTTGTGCAACCTTAGTGACTGGGTTTTTCTCTGAAATGCACTGTTTCTCTTTAATTTATTGCTGATATTGGAGTAACTCTGGGGTGAGGAACATTGTTACTCTAGCAGCACAGCCAAAGATAACAAATGTGAGACATTCTGGTGCAACATCTGAATGCATATTGTTAAGGGCCCTTCACCATGCATCGCCATCCCTTTCCAGGTGTATGAGCATGGGTACAGTAATGGAAATCTGATCTGGGCCCATAGTGCTGGTTGCAAATGCACCTGAATGTACCCAGCTGCACAACATGCCAAACTGTACCGTGACCAGTGTATTATCACGCCATAAATAAGTGAGGAAAAAGTACAGAGTACTAACAGAACCACCATTTACCATTAAGGCAAGGGGTTAAAAACCACAAGATAAAGTGTTATAAAGCAAAACTATAAAGGTCTGCATTTAAGTCAACACTGACAAGAAGAATGTATGAAGGGGCAGATTTACAGTGGTGGCATAGGGTGACTTTTGCCAGCCTAACAAAATTATCTGCCATTCCATTTGCCAAACCAATGTACACACAATACAAATCAAATAGAATATAATTAATAAATAAGCTCCATAATAATTCTTCTGACATAAAGTAAGTTCTGAGGTCAGTCTACAATGTAGAATGACCCTCCAGTGAACAATGGTTTGTTCCACTTGTGCCACATCTCCTCCTCCTTTCTTTTCCATAAACGTTCAAATTAAATCAAGACTGAGATCATTGGCATTCTGTGAAGGAACAAGGTAACGTTAAAATAATTAATTTGTAAATTGTATTTTTTCCCCTTGTCTGTGACTTGCAGCTAGGAGCCTATATAGCTAAAGTTAACATTAATGGTGGTCTAATTACTAGCTTATTTAGCAGATGCTTTTCTCCAAAGCGACTTACAACATTTCACGTGTGTTATAGTAAGCTAGGGTAGGGTGTCTTGCTGGTGGCTGGGCTGGGATTTGAAACAGGAAACTTCTGCATCTCAGCCAGATGTTCTACCCATTGAGCAACCAGGCCACTGGTCAAAAAGATGTCAAAAATAAATCCAAAATTCAAACACCACCTAATTAACATGACTCACACCAGTGTCTATGCACTCCTCAATGCACGAGGCTCATGTTATGTAGAAGTGTATGGAAGCTCCTAATATTACTTCTTACATGTCATATTTATACTTTTTATGTGTACACTATTATATACTTAGTTATACTTGTCTTGTTGCACATGGTTTGAGAACTTCGTTTCTACCCCAGTTTAACTGACTACATGCTTCATCAAGTTTCATTTTTGTTCAGTAACAAATCATGGAAATGTTTTAAAACAAATACATTTGCAAGCAAGTATTATTGCGGACTACATTTACTATACACTTACATCGGTGTGGAGATGCCAAAAAACAATAAAAAAAACATATAAGAATGAATCTCAAACTTTATAAGCTCATTAATGTTTCACATTCTCCAGTGCCATTTTCATTTAGTGTCATTGAGACAAACCGTGTTCATATGGGTTGTGTGCATTAACGGTGTTTTCTCCTTCTATTTGCATAGTTTTCTAAATATTTTGCCTATGTTTGTGTAAAACACATATATTTTTTTTTTTTAAATAAATACTTTCCTATATCTTAACACAGGTTTCTTCAACCTCTCCTACTGATTCCTGTGTTCTATGATGAACAGTGGACAAGATTATCTAAAATTCCTAGATAAATCATAGAGTGGCCAATCACGTTTTTTTCTGTCATTGGATTTGTAGTCAGATGGCAAGAAAAATGTGTTTTTGGGACAAGTCCTCTGCCACAGAGTCTTTATTTCTTATTAATTGCAAAAACAAATTGACATATCATGTTACAAATTTACATTGACATTGTTGAACGGTATTGTCTGCAGTTTCTTCTAGGAAACTGTAAAACGTCAAACAAACTGCTGATTGTTGATCTGTAGTTCCCATTGCCAAATTCTCTACATCCACCCCTAAATATACGATAAAGTGAATCACTGTATATAAGACAGTTATAAACTGTAAGATTTATGTCTGCTTACATTGGGTAGACAATCCTCTCTGACACATACTGCATTATCTTTTTTTTAATTAATCTTTGATATATCTGACTCATGCTTTATAATTGTTAGGATTCATTTGTTTCCTGGTTAATGACATGCCATTATGACAGCTTTTTTGACTTGAGGTGTTTGTAGCAGCCAGTTCTGTAATGGGTTAAACACATAATGACAATGCCAAACCATAAAGGACTAATATTGTCACAACACCAGTTACTACCTACCAGTTTTGCTCATTGTTTCTGGGGTAACCCCATACACAAACAAATACAACATTTTCTAAATAGCTTGATATACTACATCAGTCAAAGTATTCATCATAACCACTTTCGAATTGAATAGAATCAAGATAATAAAATACGTTATAAAATGCAATAAACTTTCAGTTCCACAGAGGCAAAACCTAACACTGAACTTTGAAGGACAGTCTGCTATTTAAACCCAAAGCACATTTTATCTCCCTGAAATGGTGTTTGGAAGTTTCACTGGCGAGCTGAGAATTAAACATGAGGACTGGGCATTCGGCAATGCCGCCTGTCACTCTCTCTGAGAGTATCTGCACAAATTGGTTTGGCCTGTCATGTAAGCGAGCAGATGTCCAACTGGACCATAGCAGAATGTGAATTGTAGATGGAAGAAGTGTTTCTGTTCTGGATCCTTCTAAGGAAAGATTTGTTATTATTGCTTTTGCATAATATACTTCTGATAAGGCTGTCATTTACAGTTAATGCCCTAAGTTAATTAATTATTGGAATAATTTCTGTTATATTACAGTAACACTTGAGTTTGAAAATAAATATTTACAAATAATCACATTATTTTTGGCTAAACATTTGCAGCAAAAATAAATAACTAAATAAAGTGTCTTCTATTTACATTTATTAATAACTGGATTAGTGGTTCATGGTTTGTAAATGATGAAAGTCTATCGTGATCTAAAAATAATTAGAAAGGAAAACAAGTTTGGAGTCAGCAACCGAGGGCCGCCTGTACTTGAACTTCTCTCCTCTGCTGTTCTTTCAACCATAAAACAGTGAAAATTGATTGCACGGGTTTTTCCATGATCCTTTTGGGGTACAGCAAGGCAGTGTAACTACACTTCTGGGAATCTCACTCAAACGGCTCAAAATAAAAGTAGAAAACAGTTCTTAGCGGGTGATAACAAGGCAAAGCAAAACCAGTTCTCTTCTGTGATTAGGACCAACACATACACTTATTATTACCTCCGCTGTTGTACGAATAGCGTTACTTCTCCTTTGGCCCAATTTGTTCTTTTTGATTGTAGATACTGTCTACTGCGCAAGGCAACACTTACAGTAAGGCTTTCCTCATTATTTTCTAAAGCTTTTACTTGTAAATCGGTGTAACTCGTGGCGCCACAGATCAGCTCTGGCATGAAACAGAAAGTGCTTCACAAATAGTTTGCAGTGTTTCAGACTTTTCTGTAAATGCTTGTATTTGTCATAGTTTGTTTCAGCGTTTTGAGGTGGTTGACTGAAATGCAGAGTACTTAAGATAAAACTAATTAGCTTATTTACATTACTTCTCAAAACAAAACACAATTTAAGCCATGAAATGACTCATAAGATACCAGCAAGCTACTTGTGCATGCAGAGTTTAATGCACTTGCCTCAATGATGTGTTTGTGCTGAAAAAAACCGCACATCACACCAAGTTCGATCTTTATATGGTTTAAATGTGCCCAAATAGTGAAAAAAAGAAAATTCCTGTAGAACATTTCTGAAACCATGGAAGTCCCTTTTCAGAAACAAATTTTCAGAAACGGATATATATATATATATATATATGTATATACCATCATGCATTTGCATTAAACTAAAACACAAAGAAATCATATTAACATGGAATTACAGCTCAGCTGAGCCCAGCAGAAGTAGTCCAGGATGTCATAGGATGCCATTTCACACATTACATACTTTGCTTATTTTCCAACAACTGCACAAAATGACAATTCAGTTCATTGACTTCACAATCTTCTTTCTCCTGTATTTTTCTTTTGTATAAATGAAAACCTGAGCGGTGCTCAATCTCTTTCTGCTTGTTTTATTTGGCCTCATAATAAAGCCCTCTCAATGGGCTCACGATTCTCTGGGCCTGCCCCATTTGTTTCTACCTGTTATGTTTGGCCTTTTAAATAAAGACCTTTTTGTGAAATGGCCCTTTCCCATGTCACATGACTCTCCCTCAGTACTCTCAATCAACACGCATACGCAAATGTAACGATAATTCATAAATCCAGCTAATAATCACACATCTAGCTAACAGTATCTGTTATTTTAAAAATACTCTTTTTACAAAATTTACATACTTCAGGGAAGATTAAATACAAAGGATTCAAAAGTATTGCCTGTTTGGCCATTCGCTTGCTTTTCTCGTTGATCTTATACTACCACAAAAATGTCACTGAACACGCTCCCATGTAAAAGCCTTGACACATTCTGCATCCGCTCCCTGCTTCCTCCGTCCACAGTGTCCTTGAAAACAGTGGTAACTGCATGTAGCAGGGACATCTGATCTCAAGGCTTGCAGTCATAAACCTTTCACCTTCTCAGGCGGGAAAACTCCCTTGTGGGGTTGGGGAAGAAGACGTTAGGTGGGAGGAACTCCACAAGCTTCAATGGGGGCCACTAATGATTTCCCGAGCAGGACGGAGTGGTGAAAGCTGACCTTGTTCCAAAATGACGTGTAATTTGACAAGTCGGCTCTCACTACATCTCACTCAGGCCAGAGTCAAATAAAAATCACACTGAAAACAAGAGAAGAAAAGCTGTAATCAGCGTTGTCGAGATTTGGAAAGTGCCGCACGTCTTTCAGCAGTGAGGAAAAGGGTTTTCACTGTCCCGTTGCTACGTTCACTGATTAAATTAGCATTTAAGGGAAGGTACAGAGATAACAAAAATTAGCCTGTCTTATCATTTATTATGACAAGGTAAAAATGTTTAGAAGATAGAACTGATTTTTTATGCTTTGACATTTTGTGAATAAGAATACTACATTTAACCCTTTCTGCCATATTTCAAAAGGGCAGATGTAGAGATAGACAAATTAAAACAAATCTTAAGGAAACACACGGCATGTTAAAAGGCAATTTCAAACAGTATTTTGAGAAACACAAGAATAACTGCCTTTCAATTTCAATATAAATTAATATAGCACATTTACAACCAAAGCTGTGAGAGTCCTGTTTCCTGCAGCCCACAAGACCTTTCTCAGGTAGACCAAAAACATACTAAAACTGAGCAGAAACTCAATGGTTTATTCAGGAGAACATGCAAAGATAAAATAAAAAATAATTAAATGAAATAAATGTTCACAAAACAGTGTTATATTCCCTGTTCTTTCAAATATTTGACATTGTGGATGAAAAGCAACACTAGATCATTCTAAACTCACCATATTTGTTGAATGTTTGTATTCTGACAATAACAAAAAATAACTTTGGAATTTAGTTACTAAACAAAGCATAATTTCTATATAATTTAGTAATTAAATTGACATGTTTTTAGAATTAGTAAATAAAGGCATTTCTATCATACACCATCATTCTAACCAACATTCAACCACCAAAACTGAATTTAATATATTAAATTTTCTCTAGGTATAATAAATAGTAACTAGTTAGATTTATTTTTTATGTACTGACATAAGATCACTTGTCATACAAGGTTTTTGAAGAACTCTTTTTAAGGAAACAAGTAAAGTGGGTAGAAAAGAATTCAAGCAAGCAACACAACCAGAACCAGCATTGGGCACTGAATAAAAGGAAAACTAAATGAGTCATCTGGTGAAAGAACTGGAATTGTACCATAGAGTATTAACTATCAAGCTCCATTCTCCTGTGACATGTAATGAAACATTTTATTTTACCTTATAAATTATTATTATTTGGGGGCAGTAGGTAGACGATGGTTGGTAGTGGGTAGAATTGTAAGGGAAATGTTAGCAGAAATTTGACCTGCTCCTTTAGCATTCAGGTTGGACGCATAGACGCACATTAGCTTCATTACAAAACAAGAGTCTTGAACTGGACAAAAGTAACTTGATTATGAATGAGCAAAAAATTACAACTGTGGTCATCAACCTAATCTGTAAAGACATTTAAAACCTTGTCGAGAACAAAGTGCTTTGCAGCTTGCTGAACATGCTAGAGACCTTGCACTTCCTGTACAAGTTGCTGTGGCCATTTAACAATCTGCTAACACCCTATTTTTTGTACTCAAATTAAATTATTCATTTATTGTCCTAATTAATTTAACAATTAACAACATTCTCTTGTGTTCTGTCATGCATCTAATGTGTTCTATCATTCCACCTGGGATGGTGCAGTGTCAGTTGTAGATATTATGTAAAAGAGATAGAGAAAAAGTTGCTCTTTATGAAATAATTAAAGAGACTTTCAATAACAACTTGCATCTGTCTTGGTGTTATTCAAACTAATAACATACAGATACAGATGGTTCTTGACATATGTATCTTAGTCCGTAGCGTTCAATATTGAGTTGGCCCACCCTTTGCAGCTATACTTGCTTCAACTCTTCTGGGAAGGCTGTCCACAAGGTTTAAGAGTGTGTCTACAGGAATGTTTGACCATTCTTCCAGAAGTGCATTTGTGAGGTCAGGCACTGATGTTGAACAAGAAGGCCTGGCTCACAGTCTCCACTCTAATTCATCCCAAAGATGTTCTATCGGGTTGAGGTCAGAAATCTGTGCAAGCCTGTAAAGTTCCTTCACCCCAAACTCACTCATCCATGTCTTTATAGACATTGTTTTGTGCACTGGTGCACGGTCATGTTGGAACAGGAAGGGGCCATCCCCAAACTGTTCCCACAAACATGAAATTCTCCAAAATGTCTTGGTATGCTGACGTCTTAAGAGTTCCCTTCACTGGAACTAAGGGGCCAAGCCCAACCCCTGAAAAAGAACCCCACATCATAATCTCCCTTCCACCAAACTTTACACTTGGCACAATGCAGTCAGGCAAGTACTGTGTTCCTGGCAACCACCAAACCCAGACACGTCCATTGGATTGCCAGATAGACAAGTGTAATTTGTCACTCCAGAGAACACGTCTCCATTGCTCTAGAGTCCAGTGGCGACATGCTTTACACCACTGCATCCGACGCTTTGCATTGCAGTTAGTGATGTAAAGCTTGGATACAGCTGCTCGGCAATGGAAACCCATTCCATGAAACTCTCTACGCACTGTTGTTGTGCTAATCTGAAGGCCACATGAAGTTTGGAGGTCTGTAGCTATTCACTGCAGACAGTTGGCAACTTCTGAGCACTGTGCGCTTCAGCATGCACTGACTCTGCTTTGTCATTTTATGTGGCCTACCACTTCGTGGCTGAGTTGCTATTGTTCCCAGTTGCTTCCACTTTATTATAATACCACTAATAGTTGATCGTGGAATATTTAGTAGGGAGGAAATTTCACGGTTGCATTTATCATGGTACCACGCTTGAATTCACTGAGCTCCTGAGAGCGACCCATGCATTCACAAATGTTTGTAGAAGCAGTCTGCTTGCCTAGGTGCTTGATTTTATACACCTGTGGCCATGGAGGCGATTGGAACGCTTGAATCCAATGATTTGGAGGGGTGTCCCAATACTTTTGGCAATATAGTGTATGTAAAGTGTTATGTAGTCTTTGCTCAGTGTTAGGTTTTATTGCTGTCTCATGGTGATTACTGAGTGTTGCAACTCCCTGTCTTCCAGCCACTGATTCCTCTCCACAGCTCCTGCTACCCTCTGCCTGCCACCCTGCTGTTTTTCCTTGTTGTTGTGTTTGTCATGGATTGACTTACTTGAATTGCCAACCTCTGTCTGTTCATACAACTTGGGTTTTTGGATTTAGATTATGCTTCTTAATTTAAGTATTAAACCAATTGCTCTGCTATTGAATTTAAATCCTGTTTTCAGTGTTCTATAATTGCAGTCTTCTTTTGCCTTCAAGTATTCACTTTATGGAAATTTTCAGAATGGTTTATGTGTGAAATAAAGCAATACAAAGTGAATTTTGACAATGTGGATTATACTGAATTGTTGCCATTAAGTGTACAGTAATGAATAAAAGCACAATGAATGTCAAATTAAAGCCTGACCACATGTTCTTATGTGTTACCATGGACATTGTCTATAGCTTCTCAGAAGATTAAAAGTAAAACACAATAAACTGTTTTTGTGAACTCTGACCTCGGTTTAATCTGCATTCCATTTTCCAACCTTGAATAGAGCAGCAGTACTATATGCACATGTATTTCAAACCTTACACATTAGGGATTGGTTTTAGAAAAACAAAACCTTTGAGGAATCTGTCTGCTTTTTAGTCTTTTCATATCGTCTCATTTCTGCTCTGCGGAGGAAGTGGAGAAGGAGGAGGCAAAACTTAAATGTTTTGAAACCTTTCTTCAGTTCGCCAGCCTGGAAGCTCAGCATGAAGCTTTATAATTGGCTCAAATCAGAGGGATTCACGTTTCAAATTCAAATTTACATTGTTTAATTTGAATGTATGAGAAAAGATCACCTTTGCTGAGCTCTGGAATAATTTACATAATTTCACTGGACTAGGGGGGAAAACCAGTGATTAATTAATAAATGGATTATGAAAGAATATTATAAAACAATCTCACTAATTAATGGAGAATAACAATAAAGTAAACATTGCATGGGGAAAATATTTTTTAGAGTATATGTCAGTCAGAACCAATATGTAGACAAATGTACTGAAAAACTATGTTTTAGTTTTCATAAATTATGCATTTTGTTGCTTTTGATCACCCAGACTGTGTGGTTCATATTTGGTTCAAGCTTGCTGAAATAAAAATAGTTTTGACAAAAAAGGACAAATTGGATATTTATCAGTTATTTATTGGTATGTACAAAACAGTAAAATATAGTGATAGTTTCACAGTTATCCATCTCATATGCTTCAAGGAGGAGAGCTTTGGCACAAGCAACCATTATAATTTTTAAGCATTTACTTATATTGCTGTCATTGCAAATAAATATGTCCTTATGATACTGTTCCTTTTCCAAGATGGATACAAATACCACAAGGGTTGTGCCTCATGTTCATATTAAGTCTATGATAATCTTACCCAAGACAACAGACCAATTAGAGACAAGTAGCTGTTTGAGTTTTGAGCTGTTAGCAAATAGTCTTATGCAAATATTCCCATTGTAGCTACCAGAGAGGAGTTAAGATTTGTAAGACTTTAAGTGAGCAAGTGTTTAACATGACCTCAGTCTCCAGCCTAAAGTTTTATTTTCCATTCTAATATCAAAAATGTCTGTTTTGAACAGCATTATTATTGCTGGTGTGCTCATAATCATTGACTTTTAAAAATTTTTTAACAGTTTCTAAAGTTCTCCCCTTTAATAGTTACATGCTCATATCTGAAGTATTATCAGACTGCTTTGAATGCAGATCTGAAAGTATTGCAAGAGCTCAGTCCAAACATGCATCCCTAAGTATTGCCCCCATCTACCTTACACTCGATTTCCTCTGTTAAATTACTAGCTCAGCACGGGAGGTTTGATGATCTCAACGTCATAAACTGGCTCCTGTGTGCCTGGAGAAAATTCGATCCTTCACAGGTTGCCTCAGACCGGAAGTTTGAAGTGGCACCTGCTTATCTGTGAGGTGGGCACCACCTGAAGGAGACGCTGTGTTAGAGCTGCTCACCCCAACCTAGAATCATGATGCATGTGGTCCTGCCCCAAGGGATCCTGTCGGTCTACAGAGAACTACGTGCGGACCTGGCTCACAGATGGCCTTCATACTGATGTTCAGAGTCATACTTCTTGCTCTTATTTTGACATGAAAAATGTTAGCATGCCCACGGCGCTGAACAGTCTGTTGACCTTAGACCTCCAAAAGTTCTTTTTTTACCACTCTGTGGAGCTTTTGGTTCCTCTCCTCCACTCCTCCACTATCATCTGGCATTAGCTTTACCTGTGGGCTTCTTTTCCATACTGCCTCCTGCTCCTGTCTCGGAGAAACTCTGTTGTAGAAGCCACTATGTAAAAACAATTTGAACTAAAATAAATTTATCCCTGACTGTCACAAAAGCCTTTTTCTAAAAAAAATTCGAAACACACTGGTGAATCAAACTATTTAAAGGCCATTCAATGGCGCTGTGTCATTTAACACATCACATCGGTTATCATTTTTCTAAACGGTGTTGTTTGTGCATGCCAAAAATTTATTGCATTGTCAGCTGCAGTGATTTTGGTTAACTAATTGTGCTGTACTTTGTAAGAAGCAAAAAGTATGCTCATTCATAAAGCAAATTATGTAATTTAATATTGTTCAATTGCACTGTAGTAACTGAATGTATGGGATCTACATCATTTCATGCAAAGTACAAGCATATTCTGGCTACCGCTGACTGTGACCTCCTGAGGATTACAGGTATTGTGCATAAATTACAATCTACATTTTAAAGAACTGGTTTTAAATGTTATAATTAGCTATGGACTTGGAGTGGCTGGGGTGACACAGCTCATTAGGTTATCTGTCCCTTTCTTTTATCTTTTTCATGTATGACCAGGGACTCTGCAGCATAGCACCCCTCCTCCACCCCTGGAAATACCTAAGGTACTTCCAGCCCAGTCCCATGAGGAATTCGTAAATGGTTCATGGCACCTGAAGCTAAACATACAGTGTTTACATTTACTGGACTAGCAGCACAGTGGGATTTCTAAGTAATAAACATCTTTTGAAGTTCATGGCATTTGCTTGATTTTCATAGATGACAGACCATGATAAATTTAGCTAAATCTGATTGTCCTAAAAGTAAATAATGTGTGTTTTAAACTGCCACAATAGTGCAAATAGTTTACATGAAATCATAGGACCGGGTGCAATGTTTCTCTTCACTTACTGGAGAACTTCGTCAGACAAGCTCACCTGAGTGTCCCTAGAATACAAGGTATGTACTTGTTGAACACAACATTGTTATTGCAGCTAATTTATCTTATATAATGTCATTACCAACGCCAATTAACTGCTAATGGCTCTAATAATGAAGGTTTAGCATTTAGATTTTACTGCAAAATTTGTTGCAGAATATTGCTGCTATCTTTCGAAAGATTTGCAAGGATTCGTTATATTTTGAAAGACGCTTTGTATTTCACTTGTTTCTGGGATACGTTTGAAGAAAAGTGTGAGTTAAGGCTATTACTGTAAAGAATATTTTTCTTAAGTGTTCACCTTTAGCCCTGTGGTGGGTTGGCGCCCCGCCCTGGGTGTCCCCTGCCCTGCGCCCTATGTGCTCTGGGATGGGCTCCAGGTTTCCCCGCGACCCTCACCAGGAATAAGGTTAAGATAATGGATGGATGGATGGATGTTCACCTTTAATGTGAATATGCAGAAATATATCCCCAAGAAACTCTGTCCTTGTCATGCACTGTTACCAGACCAACAGCAAAAGTAAAAACATGATGTACTTTCTCTCTATTGAATATTTAAATATACACTCCTTTATGAATCATGGAGTTTTATGTTGGCTGAGTCAACATTAGAAGCAGAGAGAACAGAGAGAATAGCGTCTGGGTTTGTTGCTCTGGAATGCCTCTACAGAATAATGTCTGGTGGAAACCCAGCCTGATTGCAAGTTCAGTTAACAGTCAAGGTTAAGGCTAAAGACATTAGTGGTGTGTGTGTGTGTGTGTATGTGTGTGTGTGCGCGCGCGCCTCCTCTGTTCTGTGCTTAATCACTGCATTGCTGCTTCCTCTACAGTATATGCTATAGTATCATTATAGCTATTAGCATTGTGAACATTAAAGACCAAACGTAAAGTATGTAAGTGAGCAAACTCCGCAGAATGCTTTTAAAGTTTATGTACAGTCCAGCAAATCATAATTTTTGGATTTATCAGTGTAGAAAGAAAAGAAAAGAAATGGAGATAATATTTTAAATACCGTGCAATCTGTGGAAGGCTTTTCAAGGTTAGTGTCTCTGTTTCTTCATGGGAGTGTGTATTTACTAAATTCTGTCAGTAGAATTTTGAAACGTACATGCTTGTCAGCAGCCTACGTGTTATTGTGGGTAGGTTACTTACACATGTTTTTTATGCTGATTTTTCATATCAGGCATAAGGTTGTAGGAAAATATAGCTGCCACTGGGCCTAAGATAGATTTACCAGTAAAGACCCTGCCATCTCCATTTGCTGTTCATCTATGATTATTGATCCCTCCACTCCCCCCCACAACGACATTTTTTCACAAATCTATTAAAGGAGCAGAGTCACCCACTCTGGATTGGTCTTAATTAGCTCCCATTGCAGTTTGAAGCTCATTAATGGCTCATCCATGTCTGAAAGAAGTGTGAACTATTGATTCTCAAAGAGGGATGACGGCAGAGCTCGGTCCTCTGCATTTTCCATTGTTTCACTCTTCTAATGAGAATTTTGCAGACCACATTCTGCGAACTCAACCGGTTCTCTGATAAGGACTATCATTTGCTGACGTTCTGTTTCAATGCACCCTTCAGAGCCATCACCATAAAGTTACTTTTTAAAGGCTTAGTTTACACAGTCATTAAAGAGAAAACGTTTCTTTAGATGTTTTACTTAGCACTATAATTTACTGTATATTACCTACAGGCACTTCAGAGGTGAAGCTTTCTGTTTTCCAGCTGTGTGTGAGATCTGTCCACACACTGCTCATCCACCTCAGCAAAAACAACAACCCTACTCATATACAAACATCTAATCATTTATGCCATATTGATAAAAAATATTTAAGTTATATTAGGCATCTGTCAGTCCCGGAGGATCATGGAGAGCAGCGCTCTTGATCTTGGCTCATGCTTAAACAGCGTCTGCTATGACTGTAAGTTTAAGTATAGCGACTAATTAAAAACAGTAATAAAGTATAAATGAATAGGCTACAGACATATGTTTATTAAACAATGTTTATGTAAAACAGTACGTGTATCATCTAGTTAATTTTCAGTCATTTTCTGCCAGCAGGTAAATTGTACACGCAACTGCAGTTTATATTGGAAATATTTGCCTTATACCAGTGAATAACATTGATAGTTATAATACCACTACCCAGGAAAGCTTCCTAATCTTTCACCTTCTATATATTTTTTTGTTTACACATGAAGCTTGCTACAGTACTACACTTCCTATGTAAATACACGAC
>JABJVR010029281.1:0-21639 GCA_025773905.1 Chitala chitala
CTAGACACTGCGGAATGAAAACCTTCTAAAATTAATCACGTGCTAGCAAGTTTGTGGACCTAAGCCAGCACCATGTGGGTGTGCACCGGGCCCAGTTTATGGCTTTTCATTGCAGATCATGTGCTCTGTTATATGAGTGAATTTGCAGGATGGCGCTAAGCTCTGATTTAGTTTTTACTCTCTAATAAAGCAGTTAGTAGGTCTGATGAGCCCAGGTCAGGTGACTTGGTCTGGTTTTAGTTTTGAAAACAAAAAAACGAGCGTAGTATATTAATGGTGATTCATGTGGCCACGACACACAACATAAAGCAAAACGGCGGCGTTGCAGCTCAGAATCTGTCCTATGGATTTTAAGTTGTACTCCGATTCTTTCGGCTCAATTATCTGAGTGTTTCCGAACGTCACTTTGTCAAGGCAGGCACTGTGAAACTGGCTACACAGAGAGACTGCAGGCCGTGTGTGTGTGTTCACTGTGCTACACGTTCCTGTTTAAATTCTCGCTGAAATGAGCACTGGGGACGTGCACTCACCTGGTGGCACGTAACGGCTCAGCAAGAGGCTCCTGCGTGTCCGAGTCGAACGCCTGAGTCCGCTCCTTAAATGGAACAGGCCATTTCTGGACTCTGCTGTCACTCAGAAGTGGCTGTCGCCACACGCCAGGCTTAATCTGGGCTTCTTGTGTCATCGCAGGGGTAGAGGAGGGTGGGTGTGTGGACAGGAAGTGGGCGTTGTGGTGACGTGTGGAACAGACACACAAGGCAAGCTCAGCCGTGTCAGGGAGAGTAGCCATTACTTCCCATCATCTGCTATTTCTCATATTTTTCATCTTTAGTCTTTGCTGTTCAGGTCTGGTCCAGTGGGCATGGTTTGGTTTATGTAAACAGAAAGCTCTCAGTTACTCTCGTCGGTGTTTTAATCAGATTTTATTGTCCTCCTTAAACTAATAGCCTTGCTCTCAAATTTAAATTTCTGATTTTTTATTTTTATTAAAGTTAATTCAGTCCATTTGACCACGACAAACTTCTTTAGTTGGAAGCATCCATTAATTGCATCAGAAATGTGGACAACAACTTCGGGCAGAAAGAGGACTGAAAGTTGTAGGTTAAAATGTAACTGACCACTGGTAATACTTCCCTGTAGGTGTTTAACGTGTTTAAGCCAAAGCTAACAGGCGTGTGAAGGGCGAGTGTTTCACGCTGTAATACAGGTAGGTGCCTGCCTTTCTGTGCCGCACATATCAGCCGTAACGGGCAAAACTAGTCTGCCTTTTTGGGTAAAATCATTGGGGGGGAATAAAAATAAACATGGCGCAGAGGAGGAAAGAAAAAGATACAGTTTTAGCACATGGAAAAGTAAGTGCTAACAGACCCACCGTAGTTGTTGTGAAAGCCTTGTGCCAGTGGATTGGTTAGGATGGGGAGTGGGGGTGGAACTTGGAGCGGATGTCAGCCAGGCAGAGGAATGCGCGGTTTGGAATGGAACCATCGCCATGGCGACTCTGGCTCTGAGTAATGTAGCCGAGGAGAACTGCCGGAGAAACTCGGAGCAGAGGCTCTCCCTGCATGGCCAGCTGTTACTATTGCCGTTGATTGTGCCCTGAAACACCTGGTGATCCCTGTCCTGGCAGCTGCTTCTTTCACATCTCAAATCGGAAATGAGCTGGTTTGTCCACAGCTCAGTATTTCTACTGTGATCGTTATAACGGTCACAGGTCTCATCATGCCTTATGCAAATGTACTGTTTAAGTGATGGTACCCAGTTACGAAATTGATCAACAAGTCATTTGCTGTTGTTGTTTAGGCTGGAAGATAATTTGGTATTTATTGTGTAATTAATTGGGCGCTGAAAGTAAGGAGTGCAGCCATGCTGCAATGGATCCTGGTACAGTGACGATGTCGTGCACTCTGGATGTTGCTCGTGTGTGTGTTATTTGCACATGAGTGATGCAGAGATGCTGACACTGGCATTGCAAATGCAAAACGGATACTGTATGAACCACGAACTGCAGCTGCACACAGCCGTATTGCGTGTGCTGACCATGATGCTTTTGTTTCAAGACTGACTGATTTTTGAGGTGTGCGTTATGCCCAGTGCATGGCTTTCAAAGCCGGCAAGACACCTTTGTTCACAGAACTGAAACGGGGAAGAAGGGATTTCAGGGTTTTTTCTTGGAGCTGCTCGTCTCCTGCTGTTGATGGATATGAAAACATTTCCTGACTTCTGAGTTTAGTGTAGATAAAAGTGTACGGAGTAACTGTACAGACAGATGGCTTTTGTTTCAGTAACCTCATTGTAACAAATCCCTTTATAATAATAACGGAATTGTAAGGATAGATATAAACTGTAGAGTAGAACGGGCGGTAAAACAGCCACATCCTAGTAGGAATCTGATACCAAGTGAGCTGTGCTGGCTCTCTACTGAAAACAAACACAATAAGGTTAATGGTACATCTGTGGTTGCCACGGGCCGCCATGTCACTCAAGCCGATGGCTGTCGGTAGTTACCAGAGTGCCTAACCGGTGTATATTGTGTGGTTGTGTTGCCTGTTTTTTGATAGCAGGCTGCCTGCAACCCTGCACAGGAGAAGTGGTTGACAAATGGATGGAGTGAAGTAGTCGCCTTTGTAAAAATAAATGTAGTTCTGTAACTGTTTCTTTAGTTGATAAGCTTGAGTTAAATTAAATTTTTTTGTAGAACTTTTTCCAAGGTGACGAATAGTTTGTGTAAACGTGTCGAGTGCAGATTTTGTAGCTTTAAGAGTGTCGTCGTACTTGTGACTTCCCGTCGGTTTTGGTGTGTGTGTATTTATTGTGGATGTCATGTTAACCATGGTCAGTGATGGTGGAACCCATGAAAGAGCTGGACCTGTGCTCACACACATGCAGGCGTGCTGCTGTTGCAGCTCTGAACGTGTGCTGCTCTAATCACCCTGTCACGGCTAACGTGTCTTTCTGATGGGAAGGAAATCCTTGCCTTCCATCCAATAATGATTCGATGGGTTTTTACGATTAAAGGGGGTGGCTTTTTTACGGGGAAGAATATTGTGTGAAAGTTATTCTGAATATGCTTTTTAAACATGCATAAAATTAATGAACATTAGCTTCAGTTGTATGAAAACGTGACCAGTGGTCAGTTCCTACCACCAAATATTAAGGCTTCATCAACGGAACATGTTTTCAGGTGTCTATAAACCCTTGGTCACTTATTAATGTAATTTTTTTTCCTCACCTCAGTTCTTCTCAGTTTTTCCCAGCCCAGTTTTTTACCATCTTGGTCTTCAGTTTCAGCTCTGTATTTGCACAGTCTAGCCTGGTCTGCACTTGAATTTCAAAGCTTGCTGCATTTCAAAGCTCTGAAGTAAAGTTTCTCCACTGCAAGACCAGTTTCTGGTTATTAGTGTCTGCTATATTAGGCCCTTTGTGTTCGGGGAATTCCTGAATCTGGATTTCACTTGGTTTGTGTGTGCTGTGCCCACGGTTTTTCCAGCCATGATGTTGTGTATCACCTGTTTGAACTTTACAAAAGCTGGTAGGCCACATATTGAGCACGTTGTGTCTTTTCTGTCAAATACTGCCAATTTTTACTTAAATGAGTCTGTCTGGCTCCGTTCCTGAGTGACCGGAACCTTCCATGTAATCTTTTAAAGGCAGTAATGCATTTTGTGTTTCGGTAATAAGTGTCTGTGTTTTGTTTTAATGAACACTGAAGGGATGACCACTGATGTTTCATCTTCAAAACAAAACCATTGCAAAACAACAATGTACTAATTTGTTCAAACATTAGTAAGTTGGCAAGAATACATATGAGTAACAGGGAATTTATGAATTTTTTGCAATTAGCGATGCAATTTCTGCGATTAGAATGTAGGTATACAGTAACCCATGATTCATGTCTGGACAGAGTCCCTTTTTATTGTTTAAAATTAATGTACAATCTGTCGTTGGTGGATCCTCTAGTTGTGTGAAATATTTTGCTTTCAAGAACTTCAAAAGGGATAACTAGTTAATTCCCTGCTCACGCTCATGGTTGTTCACAGTCCTGACCCAGAATTACTGCCGACATTGTTAGTCCATTGTGTCTTGGTTTCATCAGCGCTTAGAGGACAAGTTGCAGCGTTCGGTTTTGTGTCAAGTCATCTTGACTAGCAAAAATTTGCCAAAATTCATACATTTCACAAGATTTATAAAGGCACCATATTAACCTGTTTATAACCTTTTTTTTTTTTTTTTGAAAATTTTCAAAATAAGAGAGCGTCAGTTTCTTGTATATATTTTTAATGCTAGGTTTCAAGTGCAACAGTGTCAAAGAAGTGAAGTTTCAGTTGTCACCATGGTGGCAATTTGTTTGTTTATTTTAATGGTGGGGGTTTATATTGTTTGAAAGGAAACAACAGAGGGCCGTTTCATTATGGTCTGTAGTAAATGCGAGGTATTTAACAAAGATGAGGGCATTGGCTTTGCCTTAGCCACACGCACAGACCACGTTTGCCTTGCTGTGTGTTCGCCTGCGTTCTGCAAAGGCAGCAAAGATGTAATGACGCACTTTCGTTTGCGAAAGCGGTGAGCGAAAGAAGAGAGCAAGAATCGAGAGATTTGGCAACTTGTGATGAAACAATGTGAGGTATTAGTGCGACGGCCGGCAGTCGTGTTGTTTCGCAGCTGCGCTTTGAGGTGATGAAAGAGAAGGGTGTACTGAAGGTCCTCTTGGATTTTGCTCATCTTCATTTTAAGTTCCTCAAAGTCAAAGAGCCTAAAGTGGGGGGGGGATATGATTTATTTATGATGAGCAGAACCTCTAAGTCAGCGTGCCGCTCATCAGAGACACGCACGGACTTCATGTGCAGGATTGCGGAGCTCCGCTTGGCGGCCGGTTCTGATGAAGCCCGCTAGGAAGACCCGATCTTCGTTACGGACAGTCGAGGCATATGCCTCTGTGCATCATTTCAGCTGAATTGCATGCGCTGGTCCTGCACTCGCATGAGTCAAAAACAGAAGATTGTAAAGAGAAAGTTCTGGAAAGATGCTGAAATTGCTGAATTACACCATGCAGGTTTAGCTTTTGTTTCTGTTGTTAATGGTGTGCAGGTAGATGGGTAATTTCTTAATGATTTTATAGGAAAAAAACACATGATGATGTGTTCATAGTTCGACATCCCCCTTCTGTCTTGCTTTGTGATGCTTTTGTGTTTTAACCACGACAGTTCGAGTGAATGAGGAGTTGGTTCATAGGTGATGTTCGTAAAGATAAGGAAATAAGAGTTTACTCTCACAAGCTCACTGCTCATGATCCTCTCTTTTTCTGGCAAGTGTGCCACCCCCCCAATCCTGTGTCCTCTAGACCGTGTTGCTGGGGCCGTCAGTCTGAGTGCGAGTGTGTAATTTGTCCAGGTGCGTTGGCATGAAGCCCGTTACCCTGTGCCCCCCACCACACAGATGTGGGTTTAGGTCAGGGATGCACTCGTGGCCCCTTTTAGTGGTCCGGCAGCTTTAATTGTTTTAATCAGCGAGGGGCCTTGGCTCTTATCCTGATTAATGTAGGCCCCCCATCCCAGGGTTATGGAACAAATCAGTCCTTGCCGCATAGCAGAGGGGCCATGAGTGGGATACTGGGAAATCAAAACATTTTCTCCCGGGAAACCCCAGTGGATTTAGTATAGCAACATCATGTCGAGAGAATTGGTGAACACATCGGCGATGCAAATGCGCGGATGGCCAGCACCACATCATTGAAACTCTGCAGAAGAACCGCTGAAACTCTTCTGAAACACTGCACCCATTTTGCTTTGTGACAGTTCCTTCTTGGGGGTGTCGTGTGAACAATGTGTATTTCTGGTCATTAGTTCTCCCTTGCGTGCTCTTTACTAGAAAATGTCTTCTTTAAGCACATTTCTGAGCTGGTGGATCTTCTGCACATGGCTGCAGATGTCTGCTGGGGGAAGGTGGATGCTTTCACTTCTGTTTGGACTGGCCTGTTGCCTGTCACAGGCGATATGTCTGGGGGCTTCGTGGGTGCCCATACCTTACCTGAAGCCTTACCTGAAGCCTATCCGAAGCTCTGTAGTCCATCCGTCATAGAAACCCTGCACTCCTCTGATGTTCTGTGTATGTCAGGCCTCACCTTCTGCCTTTAGCTGCTGTAAAAGAAACTTTGGACCTTTGTATCGTAAGCAGGGCAGGTTTTCCCCAAGTGAACAAGTAAGGGAAGTAAAAAAACGAAGAGGAAAAGCCTCTACCATCTTGGCTCTGTGGCCATAGCTTGTCACCTGAAACCATAAATAACCTCTTTGGCACGCTGCCACTTGTGTGTTGTGTCATATGTGGCTTCCTGACAGACTCACACTTGTGCAGAAGTGGTGCAGAGTGCCTTCTGGACAGGAAGAGAGCACTGCAGGGGGACTGTGGGTGCACACGCGGGGTCCCTCTGTGGACCGGGAGGGACGGCTCAGCCCTGTGGAGCAAACCTCAGTGGGACGCTGGGTGTAAACAGTCCTGCTGCCTGCTGTGTTGCCCCCCCCCCCAGCATTTTCTGGTTTGACCCCCTTCTTTACTAATAACAGAAACTCGATCTTGTCTGTTGCCGACTCCCTCCCCCCGGGTAGGGGCACGCGTGTTTGCGGCTGCACGCAGACGTACAGGGTTCGCTGCACAGGACTGCGCCGCGGCTTCCGTGCAGCTGTGTCTCTGGTACGGCCGCTGCAGGAAGCTGTTCCTTAAGTGAAATAAACAAGGGCACTTCACAGGGGTGTGTTCATGGCTGAGCAGCAGGGGTGTGTTCATGGCTGAGCAGCAGGGGTGTGTTCATGGCTGAGCAACAGGGGTGTGTTCATGGCTGAGCAACAGGGGTGTGTTCATGGCTGAGCAGCAGGGGTTTGTTCATGGCTGAGCAACAGGGGTGTGTTCATGGCTGAGCAGCAGGGGTTTGTTCATGGCTGAGCAGCAGGGGTGCGTTCATGGCTGAGCAACAGGGGTGCGTTCATGGCTGAGCAGCAGGGGTGTGTTCATGGCTGAGCAGCAGGGGTGCGTTCATGGCTGAGCAACAGGGGTGTGTTCATGGCTGAGCAGGGGCAGCGTGAGTCAGTGTGGCGGGAACGCTCCCTACTGTAGCCGCTCTCCAGCTCCGAGGCACGCAGGTTCCAGGGTTGCTTTTCAGCATCACTGCCTCTCTCCAGATCGTTGTTCGGAATTTCACGTTGCTATGAGGTATTTCGCTTCTCGTTGCAACCGGTCTACAGTAGCACCTGGAGGCAGTCTTGGTGACGGACAGCTGCCTATCAAAGTGCGGCAATTGCTAAATACATGAATACAGGAATAAGATTATTTTAAAGCCCACCACTCCTTGACAGACAGTTAGGCTTTTGGAACAACAAAAATGAGATGTCTTTCACTGAGAAAACAGGAATAAAAAAATATGTCTGCGGTAACAAAGACTCTCAACAACAAAAATGGCTGAAGTGTGTCGACCAGTTTTTTTTTTTTTTTTTTTAAATCAGGCTTCCTGGTGTTGGCACTTATCCAAGGCGCCTTTACAACATGCATGTGTGTGTCGGTGCGTGTGTGTGTAAATGTTACCTCTAATACATTTGTGTTTGAGCTTTTAGAGGGCTATAGTGGCTTTAGACACAAACGAAAATGAGTCGAGGTTCAGAGTTTCTAGGAAAGGAAGCGGGAAGGGGGGAGGGGTAACAAGATAAAGCGTGAAAAGATAACATAAGAAAGCAGAATTAACGTAGAGATTGCAATCCCTGGCTCAGGTCCCGTGTTGATTTTTATGATCCAGTGAGGATTTGCTCATGCTATCTTGTAAAGCCGTATCGCTCTGTTGTCTGTAAATACTGGGCTGTATTCAGAGAAATAATTTCATTGTATATTTGACACACAAATATGTTTCTTATCCAGACAAGATGTGTTACCACACTTTAGCAATCGCTGGCAAGTAGAGAATGTTTTTTTTTTTTTTTTCCTTTTCTCTGGAAAGAAAGTAGAAGGTCAGTTTGTAATCTGGCATGGACAGATATTAAACGGAATGAGGGGGAAAGAAAGAAAAAGATTTCCTTTGCCAATGAAGTGTTTATTTTCTGGAGGGTGTCAGTATTCTGATTTTGCAGTTTTGCTCCAAATGCAAGAGTAACAGTTGGCTCTTTGACCTGCTGCTGATTATATATACGTCCTTTTCTGTTATGAACCAAATGCTACAGTTTTATGTTCGTGATGTAAGGTGATTGCTTAGAGAGAACCTAAGCTGGCTTCTTATTTGCCAGGTTGAGTTGGGGAGGGAAGGGGGTGTAAACCTTGCCATGGAAATCATTTGAAAAATGTGCCAAGTGGAATGGATGGCTGATGCTGGGCGATTACTCAGCCACGTGTCTATATTCGACCTCTGGGATGTCCAGGTGGCTTCCTCTTGAGGAATCGGGTACGTTTGTCACATACAAGGAATGTGTTCTCTGCGTTTAACCTGTTTTTTGAGCGTCTTGCTTAGGGACACACCTGACTGGGCTGGGATTTAAACTGGGACACTTCCACATCCCAGCCAGATGCCCCGCCCATTGCGCCACCAGGTCACTGCTGGGCGGCTGCCCCGTGTCTGTGGTGGCAGCAGTCTACAGGAAACTACAAATGCTGTGTTAAACTGTAAAAAAGATAAAATAAGTTATGCAGCAAAATAAAAACTATAGTGTCTGCCCAGACTGTATCCCATGTTCCCCTACGCTGAGAAGACCAGTCCAATGGCTGGACCTGCTGTCTTTTTAGTTCTGTTGTAGCCACTTGAAATTCGAGTGTACAGCTAAGGCATCGAGCAAGAAAATGTGTAATTATTGATTTAAATTTTCTTCAGATATGTTAAGAAACCCCCAGGCGGCTGAGTGTTTTTTTTTGGGTACCTTGACAGGTGTAAGTAAAGGCCAGCTTTGCTGTAACCCTGATCCCTGCTCAGTGCACCCGCCTATCTACCGCCCCCCCTCCCCCCCACATTGCAAAACAACGGACCTAGACTGTTAATTAGCTATTCACCATAGGCCTGCCCTGCTCCCCTGTGACCCGCTAAGATTACTGCTACAAGCCAGGTGTCAAGGTTAGTGGTAATGATATGAGGGTTTTCCAGCCGAAGCCCGAGGCTGGCTACTCCCGTATTCTCAAAGGCGGAGGCCAGCGGCGCCGCACGGAGGCATGCTTTTCTGTCTTGGTTTGCGATTGGTTGACTGTGGTGGTGATTTAGGAAGGCCGTGAGAAATTAATGAGGGTGTCCTGAGGAGTGGAAGCATTGAGAAAGGGCTGCTCTTTCTTGCACGTTGTGTTTGGCAAAGAATCTAAAATGGAAATCAAAAAGGCAAATCTGCTACCCCCCCAGCACTGCTGTGCACAAGCGCAAGCTGCTATATTTGCATTTTTATTATTATTTTATGTAATTTATTTTAGAGGCAAAGGTTGTGGTGGGGCGCTCAGAGGCCAGCCTCGTGGGGGCATGGGGGCAATACTTTGTGCTGCACATGTGGCAGAGGGGATGGGGAGGCAGAAGCAGGGGCAGCCTGGAGGCCTGGGGACTGTCCTGGGTCTCGCTGAGCTGGTTCGCTCCTGCTCTCCACCCTACACCAAGCCCAGCATGTGACCCGGTTTGGTGCAGTGAGCTGCTGTTGTTTTGGAGAGGGGGAGGGACACAGTAGTGCCGGTTGTTAAGGAAAGTTAAAAACAGTTGCCCAAGCATCACTGTCCTATGTCACTGAGCCAGCTGTGCACATGCTCAGTAACACCCACTGGCCCTTGATCACACATGAGGTACGATTGCGTGCATCGGTGGCTCTCGCATTCACTCAGAGAGTTCGCTTGCCGTTCAGGTGCGGTTGGGCTGACGCGATGCCCTCACCGAAACGGCTTTGTCATGCATTGCAAGCGCTTTCGTTTGAGGGGGGAGGTGGAAACTGGTGGTGGTGTTCTTGGAATTCATTATTCACCACCTTCATCACCAAAGTGCCAAATGCGCTGGCACACTGACATCTGCTCGAGCGTGCACGGCTGTCATCTTCGCTCCGTCAGCCCAGACAGGTCTGGGTCCGTTTGGTAGCGTGTCATTACGTGTGTTATAGTGCAGTAACGTGTCGGTAGCACTGACGCCATTCTGCCTGGGTGCAGGTCACACAGGAGTAACTTGGACAATTAGCATCCAGAGCTGGTTTCTGGTGGCCATCACACAAACGTATGCATGCATGTGCACGCATACACACATACACATATGCATGTGCACGCATACACACATACCTAAACACACAAAAGTTTAAAAAAAAAAAAAAAAAAAAAAATGTAGTCCGTCATGTATTGAAGTTACTCGATCAGTTGGAAGGGATGATTTTGACAGTTGGAGCTTCTCTGCATTTCACTGTAATGTGACTTTACACAGTGCAGGTTCTGTGTGATTAAGTTCTTATGACCAGCTCCTCTCCCGCTCTCCCCACCCGTGCTGACCAGCTCCTCTCCCGGTCTCCCCACCCGTGCTGACCAGCTCCTCTCCCGCTCTCCCCACCTGCGTTGCTTATTGACGTGTTCAGTGCTGTTTTCCCTTTCTGTGTTATGTGGTTTTGTCAGGCCCTGGCACAGATACTGGGGTGGTCTGTTGGACAGCTGCAGCTGTGCCCCTGTAACTCTGTCCAGCTCGCTCGCATTGGTAACACTAGGGTTTTGTGCCCTTTTTAAATTTTCTTTTTACTGATTAATGGACTTTGGGCCTTTTCTGTCATGTATTAATAAGTTGATGAATATTTGAATAAAGGAAGGTGGGGCTTAATCCTAAATAAATATGAAGGATCTCTTTGCACTAATGTGAACTGGGGCAACATTACA
Organism: Chitala chitala; assembly: GCA_025773905.1. Classification (NCBI taxonomy): domain Eukaryota; kingdom Metazoa; phylum Chordata; class Actinopteri; order Osteoglossiformes; family Notopteridae; genus Chitala; species Chitala chitala. The sequence goes on from JABJVR010029281.1 coordinate 10,834, forward strand.
GTACAGACTGATAGAGAGGGACACCTGTGCATTTTTGGGTAAAACTGAGAAACCTCTGCTTTTTTCACAGGTTGTTGCCATAGCTTTAGGTAACCTTAGAAAACCCTGCTCATATAACATGCGAAATAAGATGTTTTCAGTCATCGGTAGCCAGTCATGTGTGTCTGTGTGCGCGCGCGTGCCTGTGTGTGGTTGACGGAGTGTTTCTTCCCCCTTCCATCTATCCCTGACTTGACCTTTGCCACTGCAATTTGCTCACCTGTGTGCAGCAGGTTTCAGCACGGCTCGAACTGCACCCACGCAGCCGTCTAATGCGACATCTGCCACCGCAGCCCGAGCCACTTCTAAGAACTGAGCGCATGTGGTGTGTCTTTCTTGTCTCACTCTGAGGGTGGATGTCATGTATCAATAGGAAAAGCAGAAAAGAAAGGGAACTTTTTTTTTTTTCCGTTTGAGGATGCGCGACGCGCCGAAAGAAAGCGGGGAGAGTGGGGTGAGCTGTGGTGCGCGGGTGAGAAACAGCGCGGTGAGCACGCATCACTCGCCAGAGCACGCCCTTCGCTAGCGTCACGACGAGATGTCTCGTACCGTTTTGCGACATGAGCTTCCTGAACGCTTGCAGACCGCAGCGTCACGTCGAGACAGTTTTCACAGCCCACGTGTTCATGTGCACCAGGTTTGTCCTAGTGAGCAAAATGGCTTAACTGTGGTGTTACTGGATTTATTCTTACATTTTAATAGGGTTGATCTGTTTGTTTAAGGTTTGCAGTTTTGCAGACCCACTGAAGTCCTACAGTTGGTAAAGGGGGGGGGGGGGGCTTCTGTTGCATGCAGTGCCACAGATAAGCCACACATACACCATCCATCTTGTGAAGTTATTTGATATACCCAGAATTAGATATTTAAAGAATGCAATTTCAGTGGATTGTTGTTGATGTTTATCTGCTGTAAATTGACAGATTTAAAATTGATCTTGATAGCATAGGACTTGAAGTGTTAACACTGTCCTCTTTGGTGTATACCAATAAGGTAGGCATAGAAGCGTAGACCTCTTCGTGATTCTGATTGACAGGTGGGCGTGGCATGTGACTGCTGCAGGAACAGGGCTCTTGGTGGCTGGCCACTTTCACAGACTCCCACAGCAAGTGTTCATGGGTAAAAACGGTACCCACAGTCTCATTTGCGTTGCATGAACCTCAAGCCCAAAGGTGAAGACTACAGAGACACCTCAAATGGATTCCTGACCCTTTCATGTAGAAGGTGACATTTTGGGTATAGGACCATGTACTGCCTGGTGGCTCAGTGGGTAGGGCATCAGATGGGGTGTGAACGTCTCTTGGTTCAAATCCCAGGCCAGCCATCAGGTGTGTTCCTGAGTAAGATATCCGACGCTAGCTCCCTGTCTGCTGAAAATGGCTGCCCACTGCTTCCGTCAGGAGTCGGGTTAAACGCAGAGAACAAATTCCTCATATGTGTCCCACATACTTGGCTGCAGAACCTTTTGCCCTTTCCATAAACTGTCAAGAACCAGTCAAAGAGTATTTAAAAACGTGGTGGGGGGCAGCATAAAGTGTTGGGGCTGCTAAGTGAAAAGTCCAAATCAAACAGTGTCACACACACCCAGGGAGCTCAATGCCCCAGAAGTTTATCGTTTAATATCTGGATTTGAGAATTTTTTTTCTTCTTGCAGAGCAGTTTTAATACTAGCTCCTGTAAGTTTATGCCCGATTGGATTCTGTTTATCAGCTGGTCAGTTTTTTTAATGTGCTATTACATTCATGGATTTAATGACAGGTAATTCTGAGTTTGCCTTGAACCCTTAGTGCTAACGAGAAGGTGAACGATGGTGTAGATCTTGATGAATGCTGACTTGCAGTTGTATCAGACTGCCAGCTGCTGGCCACCATCCAAAGGCAAGTAGAAAAAAAAAACCTAAAACGACGAGAGCACCCCTCTCGAGTAAAACAGATGGTGCATGTAAGGCGTAATTGTTTTCTGCTGTGAGTTCCTAGAACAGTAAACATGAAAGAACAACATATGAAATGATCAGATTTCGGGGGAATATCCCGTTAATCCCACACAAGCTGGATGTAGTTTGATTTCCTTTGTTACCCTGGCACTTCACCAGAAGCGTCTTTTGAAAGCGGAGGATTAATGTAACGTCCGTTTGGAACGCGCCGCGACTGGTGTCATGTGGGGCAGGGCGGAGCGGGGCTGCTCTGATGCCACCTGTGGATGGTAAATGTCACGGCTGTGTGCCCCTGGCTGATGGGACCTGTACCTGACCAGAGTGGGCCTGCTGCAGGGGCAGGGCCAGGCCGGGCTGAGCCGAGCCAATCCATGTGCTGTGGCTGGTAATTACGAGCCCCGCCCCCCTCGGCTGAAGACTGTGGGCTTCTAATTAGCCTTGCTGGTTTTCAGAAGGACATTCCTCTGGAAACGAGCTGTCTGTAATATGCAGGGCTCAGCAGTTGGGCACCATTTATGGATGTTCATGTAGGAGCAATGGTGTGTGTGCATGTGCACGTGTGTGTCTATATGGTATATACTCTGTATTTTTTGGTTGGACAGATTGGATGGGTGGTGAAGTCCGAGGACTTCCATGTGTTGTGATCAGGTGAGGCCTCTGGTGAGCCCCTATTAAGCTATCTAACTGGACTTGTGCTGGCACCAGAGACCAGTTATGCCAGGGAGCTTTTCCACAGAATCTTCCTCTTCCTCCTTTTCCTCAGGTAATCCGTCATGTACACCATAGACCACCATCCCCCACATGTTCTTGAGAGATCAGTCTGAAAATAAACGTATCCGACTTGCCTTAACGAGCGACTTCGTTGTGATGTGGTGTGGCTAATCAAGTTCGTCTGCACGTGGCTTTGGATGGACCGCTGCTTCTCGGATCCATGCGTGCAGCAGAGTGGCTGCACTCTCTGTCTGCTGTTGTACTGTGGAGAACAGCCTGACCTGATTCCCGCCCTAGAGTTGCCACTCCTCTGGGCGACCCTAAAAGCATGCCAGCGCTGCTCTGGGATCAGCGGCACGCGTGCTCAGGCCTTACGACAGCCAGTTGTGTTCTCAGGGCCAGTGAAAGGTAGCCTGTTCCCATTGAGCGCTGCTGGCCAAATTAATTGGCTTCTTCTAGATTCCTCTAAATAGCATAAAGGTCTGCAGAGGAGATTTTGAGAACGTCCGGACACTGTACCTGTTGCCCTCTGCCCCCTGTTTGAATAACAGCAAACCCAATCGTGTTATCAGTAGGTCCCTGATAAGTCCCCAGTATCTAACTTTAGGTCCAGACACATGGATGCATGTATAAATTAACAAAGGTGTTTTTTTTTTTTTTTTTTATTTCTCAAATAAATTGGAAACTGGTGTTAAGTGATCCCCCCACCTCAACCAAAACTACATAAACTCATAACTTTTTTCTTTAGTCATGAGTCCTGGTCTTGGTGGATAACTGGAGTCGGGGCACGTTGCACATTTACCTTTGACCTCTGACCTTCCTGTTGCTCAGACCACCTCCCTGTGCCCCCCGCTGGTGTGCTGCCAAACCTTTTCCCTGCTTTGTTCCCATATTGTTCCAGATCGCGTGCACGCGCGTATGTTTTGTGCGGTGTGCGAGGCATTTTGGGGGGGGACGTCTGTGTTGGCGTTTCGTTTTCGCCGCAGCGTCAGACGAGCGGCACGGTCTGCCGACGAGCTTGCAAACTCATCAGATTTATTAGCGCAGCAACACGCCTTTTGTGTGCTTGATCTACATTTTGCTTATGCTTCCAAAATGCTCGCTGCTTGCCTGGGCACATAAGGAGGCAGCGAAGGTGGTTACGCTGCAGAAACGATGAAAAAAAGGGTATTCATTCCTCAATTACCTGAATATGCATTAGTCAATGACAGGCTTTGGACTGCGCATCTTTTGTAAATGTTTTCTGGTGGGATTTTCCTGAGTGTGTGTGTGTGTGTGTGTGTGTGTGTGTGTGTGTGTGTGTGTGCGTGCGTGCGTGTGTGAATGCTTTGAGCTCCCTGCTCATGCTGTAGTGAATTATAGAATTGGCTCTCTAACGTGAACACACACACACACACACACACACACCACGCACGCACACACAATGTCAAACTGGTGTGATTCGAGAAGCTGGCCAGCATCCCACAGAATGTCTGACTTTCAGCTGTGCTACACTGGGGTTTAGATTTTGGTCTGACTGCTTTCCTCCACCCCGTCAACGGGGCCCCCACCTCCGCCTTCGCAGTCTGCCAAGATTACCAGTGTAACCCTATTCCACGTGTGTGCTTACAAGTTGGTGCAGAGTGGTTTCTACGAAAACACTCTTCATTTAAAAGACTTCAGGTGCGTGCACGCATGCGGGCGCATAGGCACACATGCGCAGGACTCTTTTACTGTCCTCTTGGTGTACAGCTGTGGATTCCTGTAGGCTGCATTACCATTACCGTGCCCTGCAGTGCGGCCGTCTGTGTTTTATGCGAGTAAATGGAGGCTCCCTGCTTGGCACCTTTTGTGTCGGTCCTGAGAAGTGGCTGCCTCAGCTACTGTACAGCTAGGTGTCAAGAGGTGGTCCCAGCTCAACTCCTCTCTTTTCTGTGTCCAGTAGAAGACCGAAGGCCTGGTATGCCACCATGGAGGGACAGAACAGCCACCTCCATCATCGTAGCCTAGAGGAGCAGGATAAGCTCTACCAGCTGCCTGCTCAGGACTACCAGGAACAGGTGAGGCCTTTCCCTTACCCCATCCCAACCCACAGTCCACAGGTGTGGCCTTTCCCTTACCCCATCCCAACCCACAGTCTACAGGTGAGGCCTTTTCTCCGCCCATCCCAACCTACAGTCCACAGGTGAGGCCTTTTCTCTGCCCATCCCTGCACGCCCTGCTCACCACCCAGTCCACAGGAACCCAGCACGTTGCCTACTTTTCACTAGGCCACTCTTTAAAGGCACTTATGTCCAACACAACTGATAAGAAGCGCTGTGTGTGTGTGTTGGTGTGTGTTTGTGTGTCTTGTTTCACCTGAGAATACACCTTACCTAGTGTACAACATGCTAGCAAAAGACCTTTGTAGCATATGTATGCAGGGTCTTTCTCAGAAGCGCAGATCTGTTTGTAGAGTGTAACGTTCTCGGAGAAACGCAAGCTGAACCCACACAAGCAAAACAGCCGCTAAGTATGGGAGCGAACTGCTTATTCTGGATGGGAGACCTTTGTTCTGATTTTGTTATACTTTACAGGTGGGCTGGTAAACTGAAACCCTTTGAATAGGAAAGACTTGTGGATGTTGTTATACTATAGTGACATTTGGAGAAAATAACCACTGAACTCTAAATTATGTCACTGAAACCTTTTAAACATACCCGCTATTTATCAACTTAAGCAATTTAGCAATATTCAGACCCATGTAATATATTCACTGGTAATGGTATAAAGTTGCTGTGGAATTAAGGTTAATTATGTCCTCATTTTTGAAGCTGAGATTGCAGTTACTCCATGGGGTTTATTTTCTACCTAATGAATATTTTTTGTCACTACATGCTGTAGATGTAATTAAGCTGCAGTTAATTGTAATTAGTTACTAACACACTACACATGGTAGTTTTATGATGAGGCCATGTTACATTATCCTTTGTCCTCCAGCTGTCTTCTCCTTCCCGCCCTCTCTCTCTCTCTCTCTCTCTCTCTCTCTCTCTCTCTCTCTCACACACACTCACTCACTGTCTGTCTCCCTCTGTCTCTCTCCCTGTCTCTCTCTCTCTCTCCCTCCCTCCGTCTGTCTCACTGTCTGCCTCTCTCTCTCTCTCTCCCTCCCTCCGTCTGTCTCACTGTCTGCCTCTCTGTCTCTTCCTCCCTCCCTCTGTCTCACTGTGTGCCTCTCTGTCCCTGTTTCTCTCCCTCCCTCTCCGCGAAAGAGAGAGAGAGAGAGACTTTCTGTTGCGCTCTCTGTCTTTCTCTCTCTCTCTCTCTCTCTCTCTCTCTTTCAGTACTTTTCACATTCTTTCACTGTCTGTCACTCTTGCATTCTCCTTTTTACTCTTTCTCTTGTTTTCTTTTGCTCTTTCTTCATACTGCCTTTTTACTCCCTCCCTCACTTTTTCTTTATTTCTCACTTCTCTCTCATTTTCTCCCCTCCCTGCCTTTAGGTGATCTTGTGTGACCCTGAGGATCCTGCAGGTTTCACTGCCAGTCTGTCATGAGTTTATCTCCTGAACTGCAGTCTTTTAGCCTGCAGTTGTTTTGATCTGTGGTTAATTATTAATGGACCTCCCAGTCAAAAACAAGAAGGCCCAAGTGTTGGGGTATTTTTATTTTTTTTTCGGTGCTATGAGACTTTTGTGTGTTTTAAGCCTGTAGTGTATTTGTACATGAAAGTAAACATGAAAACAGAATCAGAAGCACGGGAAGCACACGCCATTGGGCGAGTTAGCATCCAGAGAGGGTCCTGAAACTTGGCCATGCTGTATGGTCATGTGACCATCAGCTGGAACTGTCATCTCCAGCTGAGTGTGTTACGTGTATGGAGCGTGATGTATCTAACTAGCAGAGTGTGATAGTTTGGAATGGACTCTTGTTCCACGTAATTAACTTGCTGATGGGGGAGGTGGGGGTGTAGAGCAGTGACTTTGTCTAAGCTGATAAAGTAATAACATTTCACAAGATCAGATTTTCCAATTCTCAAGGCTGCTGAAACTGGGGTTTCATTGTGCTCTGCAGACTTGGAAAAACACAAGATCTGGTTTCAGGAAAGCTTAGCAGTTTGAGGGCGAGTTGTTTCATCCGCACATCCCATCTCCAGGCTTCAGTGATTACACTCCTATAATCATGAAACCTTAGCTGGTGAAAATGTCTACCTGTGTGTGTGTGTGTGTGTGTGTGTGTGTGTGTGTTCTGGAGTGACGTGTGTCTGTCCTGAACATGAGGCCAAAATTAGGTAGTTAAATAAGATTTTAAGTCACATAATAGTATAAATGTTGATTTATTCAGGCAAACTGAACAAAACTGTTCTATTAATCTGAAGCATTAAATCATGCCCCCCCCCCCCCCATTACCTCCATTGCACAATTTACTGCAGAAGGACTGCTACGGTATGGGTAATCATTGGACCATGGGTGTAATAAAAAGAGACTGGAGGTTTAGGCACAATGTGCATGTTTCTCTCCTGAGGTCTGATTCCGTTTTGACTCTGCTGCGTTTGTTGGAGAATCCTGCTCAGAACTGGTGCAGTTCTTGCCCAATGCAGGGAAAAATGTGTTTCGAAATCTGCCAGGAAGCTGCAGTTGAGGAATTATACATTGGCACTTTGTTCCCATAAGGACAGGAAGTAGCCACCCTGCGTGGGGGGAAAAACAGATGAAACTCACTGATAAATGACAGTGTATTTGTGCAGTGGTGCACCTGAAAACATAAAATTTACAGGTGAGAACCTGCAAACCATGGTATAAGTGATGGCACCGACAAGTCGGGTGCCAGGAGACATGTATTGGATCCTTGAACAAGGAAACTTAAATTCATATTGGTTTACTTAGAGGCCAGATGGGTAAAATGTAAAATTGCATGTTAAAAGCATGTAGTCTCTTTGGACACATGGAGCGACAAAATAATCATGCTAATTATACACAGTGGGTGTGTTAATGTGTCCGTTGAGGAGGTCAGGTTGAGTCTCCCTGGGCTGACCTTTACTGTAGTGAATGAGGGGGGATTGGGGGCAGGAGGTTGAGCTTAGAGTGTTGAAGTTTGCACAGAGCAGCTCAAATCATCCTTTATGGATTGCAATTTGAGTGGTCATGGTGATAATCTGGGTCGTTGCATATGTAAATCCACAGCTGGGGTCTTTGCAGTGCCAGAATGTGTGGCCTGGGCCTCTCTGTCTGGGCCGACAGGGGCGTTAAACACACCCCTTAATCCGTTCCCATATCTGTGTCCTGCTGTGGGAAAAATGACTGTGATTACAAATGGTGTCACCTTGATGCCATCGGCATCTCCACACAGGGAATCGTTGGGCTGAGCGGTGGCCCGCTGAGCGCTCTTCCTGCAAGTCCGTGAGTGGACGGTTTAAACGGCGATCTCGGAGTTGCCATGTGCAGGGCTGTTGCATTCAGCAAGCCGTCGAACCCGTCTCTGCGCTGGCACTCGAGTAGCATATTGGGCGATTGCAGAGACAGACATCTGTCGCTGTTCTCTTGTGTTTGCTCAAGAGTCTGCAACTGGCCCCTTCGCGGGTGTGCTTACTGAGTGTGGATCGCTGCCATTGGTGGGGGAAAAAAAACCGTCTGAGCTGCTGAATACCAATGTGTCGCTGGTCGTCTCTTTCTTCAGTGAGCTCACGGGTGCCGGTTGCCTAGGGAACTAACGGTAAGAAGTGAAAGATGAACTCTCAGCGACTAACTGGATTGGCCATTCTCATTTTTTATGCTCTTGACTATTTTTTCCTTCCCCTGTTTCTCCATGTAGTCTGTTCTAGATGTGTTGCTATTTCCGGTTTCGTGTGTCAGTTTTTTTTGGTATCGGTATTTCTGTTTTCCCGTGAAGCCTGCTCGATGTAAGTAACAGATGTTGGTTTCTCTGTCTTTGTTTGGAAGACGAGGTCTGAAAGGTCAGCGTACTTGATCTCTCTAATTGGCAGTCCCAGCAGTTGAGGTGGTACCCGTGTCCTGAGTGCGGACTTTCCCTCATATTCGCCGTGCTCCCCTGTCCTGCCCCAGGACATGTTGTTTTGTCTGTTTGCTGTCTATCAAGCCCCACCTAGAGAATAATTTGTCAGCATGGATGTAAATACGAGGGTGTGTGTGTGTGTCTGTGTGTGTGCACAGATGCACTTTTGTGAGAGGTGAGAGTGGGATGCTGAGTTATGGTTTCATCTCTAGTTTGAAAGCTTGAAGAGAGAGATGGGGAAATGACACGACTGGAACTTAGTAACATGACCTTTCCCTTCGATAGCTGAGCACGTTTAAAGGAAGTTTGTCAGAATCGAGGGGGAGATCCACGCAAAGGTCACGGTCCGTCTCCTGTCAGCTGTCTCTGCTGTTTCTGCCTGATATTTGCTTGTCAAGCGGACGTGACAACCCGATCGACTACGGCCAAGCAGCCGCTTGGTGATCTGACTTTCCGCTCTCCTGAGAAAGTGGTTTTTACTGAAGTGAAAACAGCTAAAGTGGCTGTTTTCACTTTTGGTCTGTCCACCTTCATTAATTGAAAAGCTGTTTATTTTCAAAGGCAATAGTTTTCTCTTGTGTAACATGATTACAGAATTCACATCTTGTTTTCCAGTTTAACCACGTTCATTCATTTATGAGAAAAGGCTCTGACTCCATCAGTGAAGACGTTCTTTAGGCTTGCTGCTGATTGGCTCCTTCAGTAAACACTTCTCTGATTTTTGGTGCTGATTGGCTCCATCATTAAAGATTTCCCCAATATGTGGTGCTAATTGTCCCCTGGCCTCTAAATACCTGACATTCCACCTATAACAGTGAGTATGTGCTCTTGGCTGAACCAATCATCTTGTTCCTACAGAGGAAACTTCCACCCTACCAGTACTGCTGCACACTGGCCAACTTCCGCATTGAGAAGAAGATCGGCAGGGGGCAGTTCAGTGAAGTGTATCGTGCCACCTACCTGCTGGAGAACAGGCAGGTGGCACTCAAGAAAGTCCAGGTAAGGATGCCCTCTGGGTGCTGCGCCATGCGTTTCCATGTGGACAGGTGGTCTCTGCTACACAGAGAGCTAATCATGTGCTGGTGGGCAATGGAAAGTGTGTAAATAAAGTGCTGTTTTCTGCTCTTTTATGTACTAGATATTTGAAATGATGGATGCCAAAGCACGTCAGGACTGTATTAAGGAAATAGACCTTCTGAAGGTGAGGCAATAGAATGTTGTGTTTTTTTTTCTTTTTCTTTTTTTTTTCTTCCGTTTTCGACATAGTAATGATAAATTACAACACTTCCCACTGATTGTTACCAGACATTTTATCTGCAATTTTACATCAGCCAATCACAAATTACTGTACATTTTTAGTTTCTTAGCTGGCTTTGTAATGTAACCTTATTTTACACTGTCAAGTACACAATGTATTTACATTTTATTTAAAGAGAATTATTTTAGGTTCATATTAGTTGATTCATCTGCAAAGGCCCTCTAGGATGTTTACATTTTTGTGGATTATAATGAAAATCAGCTTTCCGTGTGAACCCATCAGTTTCCGACGTACAGGTGAACGGTAACGGTACTACAGGTCTGACCTCCACTCTGCAGCAGCTAAAGTGACAGCGTGGCTGTCCTAGTCCAGTGTGACCTAGTCCAGTCCGCTGTTGCCCCTCGATGGCGGTAACCCCCCCCCCCTTCAGCTCAGCTGCACCGTGCCTGCTACTGGTCCTGCCTACAGTGACCCCTGCCCCCACACCAGTACTGCCTGCCTGGAGACTGTCTTTTTAAATTTATTTTTTATGTCTGTTTTTGAAACTTAGATGGTGAAAACTGAGAGGAGAGCCATTTGTGGAGCTCGGTGGTTGTATTAATTTTTTTATTTTTTACTCTTTGCGGGCAGTTGGGTGTAAAGAGATTGGTTAGTTTTTTTTGGGCTGAGGGGCAACGTGAGCAGAGGAACAGCCAGTGAGGCTCACGTTACTGGCGTCTGCACTCCTCGACCCCCATGGTGCACGGCCCTGGAACTGTCTCTATGGCGATGCAGGCGTCCATCTTGGGCAACCACAACCCCCCCTTCCCAGCGCTTTAAGAGTAACTGTGACGTGAGCAGGGGGGCCCGCCGCCGGGCGGGGGGGGGGGGGGGGGGGGGGGGGGGGGGGGGGGGGGGG